>JBBMOL010001097.1:0-49364 GCA_037954665.1 Laguncularia racemosa
TTCAAATAATTGCAATTATTTAAATCACAAGATACAACATGATTAAATTTTCCCTTTAGTTATGGTTTTTGTACTTGCTCTTACTTCATAACAGTAAAGGAAAAAAGTTTCTTCTTTTAAAAAAAGGAGATTGAAGACCCCGAAGAAAAGATTTATTTTTAAGGGGTTTGACATGATTTTTTTTATTCTTCTCGAAATTTGTTTTTCTTTTGTTAAATTTTGGGGGAGAAACTCTAATTTTGATTTTGTTCGAAACCTTGCATGTATAAAGATTGGGCCTTTTTAAATGCGAATTTTTGTTTTCTTAGTTTAAAATGCATCCCCTTCAAGTTTTTTAGATTCATAGATCCGGAATGAAATTTATGCATGATTTATTTTAGTTAATTGAGAAATTGCTCTTTTTGTTTGTTTTAATGCAAATTAATGAGATATGTTTGTTTTTCTGAAAAGGGAAAAACAAAATCTTCTGTCACATCAATTATTTTGATGCGAATTCATGTGTTTTTTGCAATTCTGGGTTGTTTTTTTAACAAGGGAGAGATCCTATTTAAAAACCGAGGAAAAATTAGGTTAATTACTTGAGAAAGTATTAACTTGACTAGAGAATTCGACAGTAAAAAAAGTCAACTCGCCAATCTTCATAAATCAAATAAAATTACATGATGAGAAGGATAGAAAAAGCTGGGTTCCCTTTTGTTAATTGATAAATCTTCAAAACCATTTTTGTTAGGGAGTTATTATTTTAAGTTAGAGTAAAAAAGTTCAAACCAACTATTTAACATCAGTTAGATTAAGGAACGAAGTTAGTTCTAGAGTTTTTTTACTTATGGGACGACCCTGTACTTGACACTATATTACGTCCACGGAGGTACACTTCCTATTTCAACGTATTAGAAATTGGAATAGGGATTAAAAATATTAAAACTAAAAATTTGGCAACTCATAATAAAAAAAAAAAAAGCTTTCCCCTACCCGTTAGTTAGCCTACAATGGGGCACTTTCCAAATGTCCTTCTAGGGTACAAGTTAAGGAAGATGCTTCCCCCTATCAAAACAGTTAGCCTACAATGGGGTACTTTTCCCAAATATCCCTATTACAATTGTTTATTATAGTAAAACCTTCCTATCATCGATTAGTCAGCTATAAAGCACTTTTTTAAAAAATCTTTTTTTTTTTAAGGGTTTCGCTAGCCCCTTGAAAGACACTTCCTATTATAAATTTGATTTAGCTAAAAAGAGCATTTTTTCCCAAAGGAAATATCTTTTTTTACGATCGTTTAACCCTTTAAAGATGCTTCTTATTTTTCTTTTTAGTTCACTCACAAAAAACCATTCCAAACAATCTTTTTTTTAAGGTTAAATATTGTTTCCCTTATCTTTGGACTAGTTAGCCCATATAGCCCCTTTTCTAGTTTATTTTTTTCCCCGGGTTTGCAAAGCCCTTTTAGATGCTTCGGGTTTTAAAGACCATTTCCCCAAGTAAAATAATCCATAAAGTGAATCATCTTTTTCCCAACGGGGGAAATCATTACTCAGGGAAAAATTTTCCCAAACCCCCCCCAAAAAATTTAAAATAATTCCCTACAAACTGGGTTTCCAGATAGCCAGCAAACTAGGGGTGTTATCCTTTCCGGTCTATCAGCCCAAAAATGGTGTCTTTGTATTTAAGTTTTCAAATTTTAAATAAAAAAAGGGAAAGGGGGGGGGCTGAAAAATTTTCCCTTTTTTTGCCCTTTTTAATTTCAAAATTTAAAGTTTTTTTTTTTAATTTTTTTTTAGTTTTTTTCTTCTATTTTTCTTTTAAAGGGAAAAAAAAAATTTAATAAAAAAAAAAAAATGGGAATAATACACCAATTTTAAATGAAGGTAAAAAATAATAAAAAAAAAAGTCAAGGAAATTTTTTAAAAAATTTTAAAATTTTAAAAATAATAAAAAATTAAAAAAAAATGCCAAAAACGAAATATAAATTTGCGTGTTAAAAAAAAATCGAGATTTGGGCAAAGCAAAAATTTAGCTCGTGTTTTGGGCCCTGGAAATGCAGTAAAGGGGGTGCGATCAGGGGTTAAAAATCCCACTGGAGGCATTTGGGGCCTTTTTTCCTTCCTTTTTTTTTTTCCTTTTTCCCTAGCAAACCACGTGGCAGCACAGGGTTGGCCAGAACAGCACATGCAAGCCCGCGTGATCTTCTTTTTTCCTCTAGATTGGCAAAAAACAACATTGGAAATGAAAAAAAAAAAAAAAAAGGGAAAAAAAAGCTCATGAAAAACCCGCAAATTTTCAAACAAAACAAACTAATTTTTTCTATCACCCACCATCCGAAATAGAAAGAAGTAAGATAAAATCATGAAAAAAAAACAAAAATTTTAAAAGGGGACGATTCAAAAAAAAAAAAAAGGGGAAAAGCATAGTTTCCCCAACCTTTGACCCCGATACAACTTATCAAGAGGGATTTTGTGAGTCTATAAATGGGACCCCAAATTGCTAGAAAAAAGGGAAGGAAAAATAGGAAAAAACCACCTTCCCCGGAGTTCTTCCTCCTCTCTCTTTCCCCTAAAACCCCCTTCCCCAAATCACCACTTTCCGCAATCAGTATCCGGGTTTAAATTTCAAATTTTTTATTTTATTTATTTTTTTTTGTTTTTTTTTTATTATTTTTATTAAAATAAATAAAAAAAAAAAATAAATAATATGAGAAAAAATTTTTTTTTTTAAAATTTTTTAAATTTGATTTAGAGTTTTTAAAAAATTTAAATAAATGTGAATTTTGGTGAAAAAAATTTTTTAAAAATAAAATAAAAAATAAAAATAAATAAAAAAAAAAAAAATACTAAAAAATTTAATGAATTTTGTTTTATTTCCTAATCCTTAGAAAATAATTCCTTTTCAAAAAAAATTTAAAAAAAATTAAAATTTTTTCTTAAATAAGAAGTTTGATATTTTAGAAAAAAAGAAAATTATTAAAGCTTGGGTTTTTAAAAAAATTTTTGGGAAATTTTTAAAAATTGATAATAAAGGGTAAACCGAAACAGTTTTTAATTTTAAAAATTAATTTAAAACCCACAAAAAGTTTTTAAAAAAGTTGAACTAGGGACCTATTTGATCCTAAATTAGGGGGTACGTAGGCACCCTTAGGGGGAAACTCAAAAAAAGAAAAAAAAAAATCTTTTTTTAAAATCGTTTTTTAGTATAATTTTTAACATCTTTTTTTTTATAAGAGAAAATATATAAAAAAAAAAAGAAATCGGGAACAGGGTCCCAGTTTTAAAAATTTTTTAAGGGTTTGATAACTTTAGATTTTAAAAAGGGGGATGCTCCCCGAGAAAAGAATTTTGGTTTTTTTCTTTTTTTTTTTCTTTTTTTTTTTTCTAAAAAAAAAAAAGAAAGATTTCTTTCCCACTAGTTGTTTTAAGTTAGAAATTAATCCCCCTTAAAATTTATTTCCCAAATTTAAATTTAAAATTTTTCCCCAAATTTCTATTGGGGTTTTGGTGATTCTAAAAAAAATAAAAAAGTTTCCCCAATTTTTAAGTTGGGGATTTTTTTGGGGTTGAGAAAAAGATCTAATATGAATCGGTTTAGGAATCTAAAAAAAAATTTAAAAAAATTAAAACTTAAATGACCTCATGACTTTAAGGTTTGTAAAATTAAATTTTTTATTGTTGTTTTTTTTGTTTTAAAATTTGAAAGTTTTATAGATTTATTTAAAATTTTTTTAATCAAAATAAACAATTCAACCTAGAAATGAGACAACGGGTTGGATAATGGATTTATTTTTTTATCAAAATTAAAAAAATGGGTTATATCACAGTTTTAAATTTTTTTAACAAAAACCCTTTTTTAAAATGGATACAAAATAATATTTTAACAAAAATTTAACCCAAAACCCCTTTTTAGATAAAAAAACCAATAATCCATAATTTAAAGCAAGGGCTTTTTAAAAAGAAAAAAAAAAAAAATTTAAAAAATTTTTGAAAAAAGAATTACACTTTTAGCCGAGTTAAAATATTCATTTTTTAAGGAAAAACCCGGGTACATAATTTTAAAAGCACCCTTCTAGTGTAAGGGGGAAAACATTGTACGATTTTGACATTTTAATAGATAAAATTCCCCAAACCTTTCCCTTTAATTTCTAAGGGTATCAAATGTACCCCCCAAATTTCCCCCAATTGTTTAAAAAATTTTGGGTCGTCATCGTCTTTCATCTTTTTCTTTTTCCCTTGTTTGATTTGGCGCTTATTAAAATGTAAAATTTTAAAGGGTTTAAAGTTTTTCATATTTTGCTTTAAAAAAGTTCCCCAAAATTTCCCCCCGGGAGAATATCTCTATTTCTTTCATCATGGATTACACTAAATTTTTGGAAACCCCAATTTCATCTTGCCCCTGTTTTCTTCATGTTTTCCCTTATTCCCCGGTCGTTTTTTTCCCCCCCCCCTTGAAAAACCCAAATATATCCTTTTTTATGTTAAGCAATATGGAAAGGGTTTTAGTACCTTCAACTGCCTAATGATAAAAGGGAATTTTTTGTGTTTGAAATTGTTTCCCCTTTGATTTTTTTCCTCATTTCAACTTACCCCAGTGTTTATTTATAAAAGGGCACCAGTTTCAAGTAACCCCTATAATTTATATAAAACAAATAAAAAAAAAATTATGCAACCCCAAAAATTACAGGGCATAAAAAAAACATTTTAAAATTTAAAAAGGGGACAATTTCTTTAAAAAAATGCACAATTTAAAAAATTCTTTTTAGACTTTTAAAATTATTAACCATATTCAGCCATTTAAAAAGTAAAACAAAACATTTTCAAAATTTTTGTGCAAAGATTTATATGTAAAACTTTTCTTGGGGAATTTATTAACCCAAAAAGCCCCCACTTATGCAAAGGGTTATAAAATAAAAACCATACTAACAACATACCCCATAAAAATTTAAATAAAGAGAAAAAAAAAAAAAAATTTTTCCCAAAAAAACCGTCAGCTTTTTATCTTTCGACCCAAAACATTATCATGCTAGTGAAAATATTTAATTTTAAAAAAGTCAACACTTTAAACCCTTTTTTTCCTAAAATGAAATTTTTGGTTCCAATCCTTTAAAAAACCTAAAACTTTGGACTAAACAGTTTTTAAATTTGGGGTTTTCCCAAAAGGTTAAACCAAAAATTAACCCCAAATAATGAAGGGGGAGTTTTTTGAAATCAAAATTAGTTAAATTTGAAATTTGGGTTTTTGAGTCTAACATGGGGATCTTTTATGGACCAATTTTTTTAAACATAAGTAAAAGAAATAAAATTTAAAATTATTTCCTTTTTACTCTTCTTTATATCTATCTTTTCTTAGTTTTCCCCCCCCCAACCCCGGAAAAATAACACTTTTAAAGGGTTAAAATCAATCAACTGTTTAATTTTTTTGGGGTTTTAAAAATCCGTTTTTTTAATTTTGGTCTTTTTTCCCCCTCTTGTTGATCACTTCAAAAAACCCCTAATTTAAATTCCCCTTTCAAATCTTTTTTCACTTCTTGGGGAAAAAATCTTATTTCAAAAAAAATTTTCTTCCCAAAAAATTTTCCGGGGTTTTTTCCCCTTTTTCTGTTCTGGGCCCCAAAAAACCTTTGGGGGTTTTTTAGATTTTGTTTTTGGTTTTGCTTTTTTTGTTTTTCACGCCCAAATTTACCTAATTGGATTTAGGGGGGAAGGGAAAATTTTTAACTATAGTGATATAAAATTAAAGGTGGGAGTTGATCACTACGGGTCAAGAAATTTTAATAATACCCCCAAAGTGCCAAAAGTCTTGAAAAATGTCTTCAAGGTAGCAAATTAAATAAAAAATTTTTTGTTTTCTTTTTGGGATGGAGTAATGAAACCCAATGGGATAAACGGGAGGGGAAGAGAAGAGTTGCTGTATAGGGTTTTCAAGTTTGGGTTTCCTTGAAATAAAGGGAAGGGCGGATTGTTTTATTTCTAATTTTTTTTTTTACTTGTTGGTTGGTGTAAAACTTAACCCAAAAGTTTTAATTTTGGTCCCAAAACTCTCATATTTTTTCCCTTTTCAAAAATTAAAAAGGGAAAAAAAAAGGTAAAATTTTCCTTAAACCCTTTGGGTTTTTCCCACCCCAATCTTAATTCAATCGAATTTAAATTTGATAAAGATATTTTTGATTGCTAAAAAAGAGGCAACTTTTGGGAAATTTTTTTTTGTTGTCAATTTTCAAAAAGGCTGAAAAGGGGTTGGGAAAAAGCACATGTAAAATTTACTTTAAAAGGGGAATTTAAGTACCTTGAAAAAAGTATGCTAAAATTCTTTTTTTTAAAATTCAAATTATTTTTTTCCTTTTTAATTTTACTAATCCCCCCTTTTTTAAAGGGTTTAGGCACTATTTTACCCTTTTGGTAAACGTTTTTTGTCTTTGGGAAAAAGCATTCAATTGCTAAAAATTTTAATGGTTCTAGTTTTATATATATTTTTAATTTTTTGGGGGTTTTATAAAAGTGTTTTAAAGCTACTTTTACAGCAAGTTTCTTTTTTTAAGAAAATGTGGTTTTTAAGGGCTTTGTTTTAGGGAAAACAAAAAGTTTTGGGGTTTTTAAAACAAAAAAATGAAAAGGGGCTTTGGGAAGTTTTTGCAAAATTTAAAAATCTTTAAAGGTTTCTCATGCCCTTAGGATTTTTTTTAAAATTTAAATTTTTTTTTTGTTGTATTTTTTTTTTTGGAATTTTGAAAAGTATTTTAAAGATTTATTTATAATTTTTTAATCGTAAACAAGTTCAACCTAAAATATGAACCACAATTTTGGATAACGTTTTAAAGGTTTTTTATACATGATTTAATAAATGGGGTTATATAAAGGGTTAAGTTTTTTAGGGAATAAACCCCTTTTTAAAAATTATGGTAAAAAATTATATTTTTGGTAACACAAATAACCAACTCTACTTTTAGTTTTAATACCAATAATCATATTTTTAAAGCAAGCTTTTTTATAAAAGAAAAAAAAAACACTTTTTAATAAGGGAAAAAGTTTTCACTGTAGCCAAAGTTGAATCTTCGATTATAGCGGATGGGGTAGCAAAAATTTATGAAAGCACCCATCTACTGCAAGGGAAAACAATGTACGTTTTTTTAACAGTCTAATAGACCCAAATGAAAAAACCAAATTCAATATTTCAAAAAGTATCAAATGCCCACCACCCCAAATCCCCCCAATTATTGAACATAACTGGGGTCGCCCTTTCGTTTTCGTTTTTTTTTCTTCTTATTTTTTAAATCATGCCCTTTAACAACCCTTAAAGAGAACTTGCCACAAAAGGGGTTTTAATGTCAAAAAGTTTTAGGGAATAATCTTTTGGAAAATTCCTCATCGACAATTTACCTTTTTTAATGAAAAAATAAATTGAAAATTTAAACATAAGGGTATAAAAAAACCCTAGAAAATATCAATTAAAAATCAAGTTTCCCTTAAAAGCGTTGCAACTATTAGAAAATTCTTAAAAAAAAAAGTTAAAAAGGTTTTTTTTAAAAGAGGGGTTGTTGGGTTTTTAATTTTTTAAAAACGAGTAAACGTCAAAAATTTTGGACTTCCTTTTTAAAACTTGCATTAAGGGCAATAGGTTTCAAAGGGGTTTTTTTTAAAAATCATTAATTTTTTATGGATCATAGCAAATAATGATTAAAATTTTGGGAAATTAACAAAATGAACATGCCATTTTTTTCAAAAAATAAATAAAAGAAAATTTTACCCCTTTAAATTTTTTGACATTGAATGCAACTTTTTAAAAGCCCCGAAAAGTTTCATTCTAGTTTCTAAAACATGGGAAAATTTTAATTTAACCAAAAGGCCCCCGGAAAGAAATATCGAATAGGGTTTTGTCTAGCTGAAACCCCTTTTGGGGGCAAAGGATCAGTGTTCTTGTCCCTTTTTTTCCTAGAAAATAATATGCCCCTTATCAAAAAATTTTAAAAAATCCGTTTAAATTTCATGATTTTCAAAGTTTTTTTTTCATATCATGTATGGCCCAAAAAATTTTTCGAAGGGTGGACTTTTTGGGGGGGAAATTGTGGGTTTTTTGAAAATATCTAGAAGGGCATGAAAATTTTAATTTTTGGGGAATTTGGTGGTCCCGGGCCCACTCATTTTTAGGGAATAGTCCTTTTATTTTTTGTTAGTTGGGGGACAAAACCCGGCCTTTCCCAAAAATTTTTTCCAATTTATATAAAAAACCTTCCCCCCCCCCCCCAAAATTATTTTTTTTTATATTAGAGCATACCAAAAAAGGGAAAAACTTTTGAAAAAGGGGGTTATTTCTTCTCACGTTACGGAGGAAAGTTTAAAAAAAGGAAAATAACGAATCTTTTCAAAAAAGCAATTTTCAAGTAAATAAACCCAAATTTTATAGATGGGACTTGTAGGGCGCTTTTCCCATAAAATTTCACGAATCAGCAAATAGCAATTACAAATTTAAAACCCAAATTTTAGCGCACCCCCCAAGTTGGTCTTTGGGCCCTTTTTTTTGGGGGCGAAATGGTTCACCTTTTTATTTCCTTTTAGGGCAAGGCAAATGCCCTCAAAGGGGACTGTGGCCCCCTCAAGTGCCCCCGGCAGTGGCACGCCAAAACCCGTTTTCTCTGGCGGAGGGGGGACAGTTGGGAGCGCAGGGTTTGCGGAAAGGGGTTCTAAAGACCCCTTTAGCTTAGTGGAAAGGTTACAACGTTTAAAAAAGGGCGATAAATTTTAAACCAAAAGGTTTGGGGCCGGGGGATTGTCAACAGGGAGGTTGTACATCGTATTTGAATTCGGTTTGTCCCTAGGAGCTCCAAAGTATCGGATCCGGCTTCGGGTTCGGTGGGTGGCGTGCAAGAGTGCTTGCCTGGCGTTTTAACAAGCCCGAGTACTGTTGCACCGGAGTCTATTCGATCCCGAACATGCAAGCCAACACAGTCCTCTCAGCTGTTTAAGAATGCCTGCCCAACTGCTTATAGTTATGCCTACGATGATCCTTCAAGTACTTGCACATGTTCCGGGGCGGATTATTTGATGACCTTTTGCCCACAGGAATTATAGCATGATTTTTAGGATGTTTTATTTAGTTTTAGTAATTGGGGAGGTTGTTCAGTGGGATAATAAAATTGTGCTTCTTGTTCTCCTATTATGAGGGGTTGGATCTTCTTCATCATATTACGTATCCTATCTGTATTATGCGGTATGGAAAATAAAATAATTGGATCTATACGCGAGTTTCAAGAAATGAAAAATAAAGTATGGAATTTGCCAAGGTAAAGTCTTTTAATGTTCGAAAAAGAGTTTGTTTAAATATGCAAGAATTGTTAGCATAAATTACTTGTATTTATAATCCCATTTTGGCTCATTATTACGAAGTGTTTTAGCTCCGACTTCTGATTTGACATCAATCTTTGAATGGTAAGAATATTTTTAAAAATAAAAGGATATATACAGAAAAAATACAAACTACAAATTGTAAAGTAGTCTTGACAACTTTTTAAGGTACTCCACATAACAAAACCAATTATATTATATTTAGTTTGCAAAATGCATGTAGTATTAGATAAATAGATAAATAAAAATATTTCTTTCTCTCCCCTTTAGTGATATAACATCTTTAGATAAGTTATGTGAAAGAGTCTTATAGCTAGGTAAACAATAGAGATTGCTCCTTTCTTTCCCCTTAGTAATGGATTTATGGAGTTCAAAATCTAGCACATGAACTTAGACTAACCACTAATTTATAAGAGAAATAAGAACAAAAACAAAAAAACGATAAAAATTTCCCAACCCTTTATAAGAACACATAAAGAATACCTTCTTACTCAAAAACACATCTTATATTCATGTATAGATCATAATGCAGAGGAATCTACTAAAATAATATTTTTTTTTTTAATTCATAAAATAGGGTACCAAAAAAAAATTCCAAAAAATGGGTCTTGAAATTACAAATCCAAAACACGCCTTCAATACACGATACACCTCCTTATACAATTAGTCCCACCGTCGAAAAGAGTTCGTTAAATATATACTGTTCACATGTCCACTATAAGCTTACAACTTGCAAACCTAAAAAAAAAAAAAATGCATGTAAACTTCCTTTAATAGAGTCATTGACATTATAGTATATGAAATTAATAATACAAACATAAAAATAGAACACATTCATTCTTATTTTTCCTTCTACAAACTCCATTTCTTCATTTATTTTTCTCTTTTGCATGAAGAAGGTCTTCTATAGCTACGAAACAATGGGATTTAAATGAGTCCGTGGAGATCTACCATTTCCTCAATGAAAAAACTTAATTAATCTATATTTTGGTATGTATTTTGATAAAAAGTTGAGGTTTTTTTTTATTACTGTGATAGTTTTCATTATTTGACAAACTTTTACCATGATTCTTTGTAATGTTATGTTTTTTTAGAAAATATTAGTACTTGTTGTTAGTTTATAGTGTGTTAGACAAGATTTACATAGATCTTGCGATATGTAATATGTAGTAGTTAATTTTTCTGTTAGTATGGGAACAAGATCAACATTATGCTGATAAAAAATTTCATATTAAATTTAAATGTCAAATTTATGGTTTATTATCTATATTGTTAAAAAAAAAATTGTAATTGAATAATCCTTAAAAAAAAACTTTTAATTTTTTTTTATAAAATAATCTTTATTGTGGTCTTATGTAAAATTGCCAATTTTTCTAAAAAAAATTCTAAAGTAAAAATTAAAATTGAAACATAATATTTTTTTTCTTACATGGCAAGAAAAAGATCAATGTTTTGCATTGTCAATTTTTAAAAAAGTGATATTATCTGTTTTTTGTCGAATAGTTGATAATTTATTTATATTGTGGATAAGATAACAATGGATGACTACATCAAATTGATGATCTACGCATTTGGAAATATTATGGGTGGTAACGAAGGGCCAAAATATGACAGGGATTTGATTAAGAAGTTGAAAATGAAGAAGAATGTGAATTACACCGAATTCTTATATAGAATATGCTTGAATATTGGAGTCAATCCAACTGAAGTGGAGGGTTAAGATAATTCACAAGCATCCTATTTTCCATGGGGATAATACAATTTATACCTTGATAGTAATTAGAGATGAGGATAATGTTGAAAATTTGATTGAAATAGTTGAATTTCTTAGAGATCATGGCATACAACAGTTGTATGTTAGAATTTCTAAAGATTTTGGGGGTCCCTCCGAATAGCAGACATTTCAAGAAAGTAGATACCCGCATTCCTCACATAACATGGAAGAAATGCCTCTAAAGCCATTGACATTTGAAGTATTTATCCTAACCCTCATGGAAGAGGCACCATTGAATGATGAAGATGAAATAGATAGAGCAGTTACTCCAATATTACAATGACCAGACACACATGATCCCTACATGGTGTGTTTAGGAGTGGAAACTACAATAGACACTGATGTTAGAATAGGTCTTGAGGAGGAAAGTTTCAACTATGAGGAAAACTCTAAGGAGGAAGATGAGGAAAGTGAAATTGAAGGAGATGATACAGTTTAGGGGATCCTCCAATCGCACTTGAGTTCTCCAGATAAGCAATGTATCAGCCAAGTTTGGCTAAACCACTCAGTATGGTAGTTAGTGATCCTGTTCCCTATTACAATGTTGATGGTGATGAAAATTAAATCTATTTCGAGGAGGAGCAAAATGTAATGTGGAGTGATTCGAGTAGCAGTGGCAAGTTCTATAAAGGCATGAGATTTAGGACAAAGGCAAATGTGGTTTAAGCAGTTAAGTCTTATCATGTGAAAAACCGTTGTAACTTCACTATTGTAGAATCTAAGACGTTGCTTTGGTCTGTTTATTGTTCAAAAAGAGAAGATAGTTGTAAGTAGAGGCTTAGGGCCTAAAAGAAGAAGCTAGAGGAGTTGTTTATAGTTATTAGATTTGAGGGTCCACACACACATATCAACCTAATGATAAGTTATTGATGTGCTCAAATCCAAGATTAAGCACATACAAAACCAATTTGAAAGACAATAAAACAATGTCATTCAAACTAGCTTCATTCTCATGAACATTAGCATCAAATTTCTATGCTTTTGAACCAATTCGATAACAATGGTGTGTTCAATATTAAATCTAAATAAGATATTTCTCTGATACCAAAAAGATGATGTGCCTAAACACTCTTAAAAGCACATCCAAAAGACTTAAGAAAAACTATCTCAAGTCAAGGCAAAATCGGATCCAAAAATGGCACTTTTCAAATGAAACCTAATGATGAAATGATGAAATTCAAACAACTAATGATATAATCTGAATACCACAATGGAAATTGCTTTTAAGAACACTCTAATTTCATATAATCCACGCAAATTAATCCTCAATTTGATAAAAGAAAATCGTAACAAAACAATCTCTTTTCCAATGGTGAAAATCACGTTAACAAGGAAATCCTTAAAGATGAATTGAATCAACATGATAATTCCTTCAAATAATCACAAGAATTCATGAATAACAACCAGTAAATCTGACCAAGAACTATCTCAATTCAACCCTAGATACAACACACTAGATAAGAAAAGAAATCACAACAAAATGAAATTGATATAACTCACAATTTCAAGATGTTGCACTCGCCACAATTTCAAGTCTTGGAATTGAAATTGATAAGAGTTGGAACCAAGGTATGAACCTTAATTCACACGTGAAAAGAGGTGTATATTCTGCAAAAATGATTAGCCCCTCAAACCCTCTCTTAAGCAAGTATTTATACTTGCTACTCCTAAGGTTAAAAAGTGCTCAAAATTACAAGTTTGCCACTTTTAATGTGGCTAACCCTAAATGAAAGTTACAAAGAAATAAAAGTGTCCCAAAACCAAAATACAACCAAAATAGTTCAATAAAAGAAGAAATATATAAAATAAATGGTCTTCATGATGTTGGTTTTCTATAGGATCCATCGGCTCAGCTCATCGCCGGTTCAGGTCGGTCCATGGATAACCCACAAGTTGAGTCTGAGGGAGTTTATGCATTACCCTATAGAATATGATAAGTGTGCCTATTGGAATACACAATACAACAATAATATAAATAATTCCGGGGTCAATCTACTCAAAATGGGCCCTCAATGCCAAGATTTGAAATCCTTCAATTCTTCCCCTAATGATAGGTCTTGTCAGATTTTTATTCCTATCATTTCCTCGGGCCTAAAAAAGATTTGTCCTCAAATCTAGTAGATCAAATGCAGTAGAGACTTTGTTTCCTCCTAGCAAGTCAACTGAAGAAATATCTCTGCAGAATCCCAATATCTGAAATACTACAGGTGGTGATTGTCTTCTCTCCTCCATTTCCAGGATGTATCTCTTCTGCAACACAAATAATGACCCATTATCTACTAAAGTTACCCCTGTATCAACCTGTTCCACTGAAACTGTTTCCTCTTTTTTCTAACTCATCTGTATGCTGCTGATCCTCATGGTCTTCTAATGGTTGGACCAACTGCTCATTACCCTCTAAAACCTCTGAAGGTGAACATAACTGTCTCTGAACAGTTTGGCTCTCTGGTGGTCTGCTCATTTGACTATGATCATCAGGATCCTCTGAAGGTTGGCACATCGGTGTCTGCATCTGCACAGTTTGGTCCTCTGATGGTTTGATCATGTGGCTATGATCCTCAAGATTCTGTGATGGTTGTTTTATCTGTCTTTGCATCTCCTAGACCTCTGATGGTGACATAGGGTTCAATACTATACGTTTACTATCCTTTTTAACCATATAAGTATTTCTATACCCATCATGTAATACCATCCTATCATACAACCATGGTCTACCAAGTAATATATGGGATGCACAAAGAGGAAGAATATCACATTCAAGCTCATCATAGTACTTGTCCCCTATACTAAAGGGTACCCTAGCCCTTTGGGTTACACAAAGACCATCTTGATCATTCAACCAATGTAATGTATAGGGTTTAGGATATGGGATAGTTTCAAGTTTCAACTTCGATACTAATGATGTAGCTACAACATTAGTACAACTACCGCCATCAATAATAACTGCGCACAAGTTTCCTTGTACCCTACAAGAAGTATGGAACAAGTTTTCTCTTTGTCCCTCATCAATGGTTTGAAAAGAAGTCATGTCCCGATGCAATATGTTAGCATAATGAAACATTTCACTAGACATGATTGTACTAAAATCCAACAATACAATAATTATCTTCACACTTCCAAGGTTCAAGTACACAACCAAACCACAAATAAAGTATACTCAACTACTTCCAGGTAGATAGAATTAAATTCAGCAACAAGTGTTTAAGTAACTAGTTCAATTACTTTCACACATTTAATGAGTTGTTTGAATTTGAAATTCTATTACTCACTTTCCTTTTTCGCTAAAGTTTTACATCCACAATGAATCTTAATGTGCAGCACCTTTAATCCACATAAATCCACAAATTTACACCACCACACACACCTTCAATCACGGTGCACTCACTCCACCAATAACTCCACAACAACAACAACAAATTGCACTCTACCTCCACGACAAAAATAAGAAATGGAAACAACAACAAATATACTCTAATTCCACGGAAATAATAACAAATATACTTCACTCCCCATAAGTTCTAACCGCAACTCACAACAAAATAGGCAGCAACTTCAATTTGAAATTCAAACAAATTCACTTATTGCAAGCCTTCTTCAATTGGTAAGTAATGAATTCAAATTCAAATAGCAATCATTAACTCCCACAACTTAATTGCATATGATTTGAATTCAAATAATTCCTTACTAATAAAAAATTAATGTAATCTGAAAATTGTACTTCACAAATTCAGAATTACACAATGGAATTCAAAGACAACAAACAACATAACTCCTCACGCTACAAGCTACTTCACGGCAACAATTGGTAAGTTTCACAATTTCAAAAAAATTGCTAAAGTAACTTCACTTTGTACTTCTGCTCTTCCACGTGAATTAGTGTCCACAAAGTGATATAATAACCTTCCCAAATCAACTCCAACAACCAGCAAATCAAATCCCAATCCAAAACAATTTCGCAATATCAAACAACAACAACAACACAATTTCGGTTTTCACTTGATCAACCCTATTTGATGATCACTTCCACGAAATTGAATAAAACCAATTCCCTTCTCTCAACAAGATCTCTGATACCAAAAAGATGATGTGCCTAATCACACTTTAAAGCACAACCAAAAGACTTAAGATCAACTATCTCAAGTCTAGGCAAAATCGGATCCAAAAATGGCACTTTTCAAATGAACCCTAATGTTGAAATGATGAAATTCAATCAACCAATAATATAATCAGAATACCCCAAAGAAAATGCCTTCTAAAAACACTCTAATTTCATATAATCCACACAAATTAAGCCTCAATTTGATAAAAGAAAGCCGTAACAAAACAATCCCTTTTCCAATGGTGAAAATCACGTTAACAAGGAAATCCTTAAAGATGAATTGAATCAACTTGATAATTCCTTCAAATAATCACAAGAATTCGTGGATAACAACAAGTAAATCTGACCAAGAACTATCTCAATTCAACCCTAGATACAACACACTAGAGAAGAAAAGAAATCACAACAAAATGAAATTGATATAACTCACAATTTCAAGATGTTGCACTCGCCACAATTTCAAGTCTTGGAATTGAAATTGATAAGAGTTGGAACCAAGGTATGAACCTTAATTCACACGTGAAAAGAGGTGTATATTCTGCAAAAATGATTAGCCCCTCAAACCCTCTCTTAAGCAAGTATTTATACTTGCTACTCCTAGGGTTAAAAAGTGCTCAAAATTACAAGTTTGCCACTTTTAATGTGACTAACCCTAAATGAAAGTTACAAAGAAATAAAAGTGTCCCAAAATCAAAATACAACCAAAATAGTTCAATAAAAGAAGAAATATATAAAATAAATGGTCTTCATGATGCCGGTCTTCTATAGGATCCATCGGCTCAGCTCATCGCCGGTTCTCTTGGGATTTGCCATATCGGCTTCTTTTTCAGAATCAATGGATGAATCAGACAAATCCGATGCCAAGTTCAGTCCAGGGGGTGATCTAGCTTCTCTTCGCAGCTTCTTGAAAGTCTTCTCAATCTCTGGATTATAAGTGAGTGCACCTGTATGAGAAGAACGAGTCATACAAGAATAGAAATAAATTTGACACCAATCCCCGGCAACGACGCCAAAATTTGATGGTTGTCGAATCCAACAAAAATAAAAACCTACTCCTAGACAATTATATGATTTGCGTATAGTAGTGAGTAGGGTCGTATCCACAGGGATTGGTTAAATATATTTCTATTCAAAGAGAATAAAGAGGAAAAGAAAAATGGGGGGTTTTGTTTGTGAATCAAAATAATATTGAAACAAGATAATAAAATCGAATATTGATAAAAGCCTAGCCAAAGGAATCAAGATAGTTTAATTCGAGGAATTGATCATCGATGCAAATGTTTTCTATTCTTAATTCTAGATAAACTGGTTATGGTTATTAACAAACTCTAACAACCTATCTCTCCTTACTTCCTCAATAATCAAAACAAGCTCTTTGATTATTTCTCTTATCGATTAGACAACCCTAAACAAGCTCTTAGGATTTAATATATCAATAGCATTAAAAACAAGAGAGACTACGAATTCATGCCAGTAGATTATAAGATAACCTATTTAAACAAGATCATACATCTCCATAACATGAATTCGATCATCTATTTTATAATAAAACATGTTATTGTGTCACCGAGACTAGAACTATCAAACAATTACGGATTTGACGTGCTAGTTAACAATATATTAACTTGCTAATTGAGTAGAAGAGCTCTAATTCATACCAATCAACAAAGATAATATTGACAAAACTTCCAGAAGATATATAAATATCTAAAAACAAAGAATAGATTAAAGACAAATCAGTTAGATCTCACAATTTGTGAAGAATTAAACTTCAATGATCCTTTGGCTAGAAAATCTGCTTAGCTACACATGTTCATCATCAAAACGAAAATTAAAAGTGGAAACATAATAAGCCTCTATTCCCGGTTTCCTTGCTCTGCCTCCTTCCTTCCTTCTTGTCTCCAAGATGATAAAAACTCCCTTTCTCCTCTAGGGTTAGTTCTATTTATATTGTTAAAGGAATGGCAGAGGATCTTTAGCTAGCAAGATACGAAAATATCTTTCCTTTTTGATGTAAGTCTCGAGAAGTGAATAATCGTCCGCCTGGCACGCCCAACAACACGGCCAGATTTCAAGCCGTGCCTTCCTCTGTAGATAATCTACAATTCTTCATCCGTGTCCAATGTGTGCCACGTCTTCCACCACGGCAAGATGTCAAGACGTGCCTTCCTCTGTGGATAATCTACAATTCTTCATCCGTGTCTAGTGTATGCCACGGCCAGATCCCAAGTCGTGTTGTCCTCTGGTCGATGTTCCACAATTTCTCCTCCTTGTTTAGTATATGGGACGTCCTCCATTTCAACTTCCACCACGGCTTCAACCACGTCTTTAACCATGGCTTCCACCACGGCTAGATCACGAGTTGTGTCTCTCTCTGTTGATAGTCCACATTTCCACCTTCTTGTGCAGTGTATAGCACGGCTTGCACCACGACCGTATTACAAACCGTGCCTCCTTTTAGACAGATACACGACCGTGTACTTCAACCGTGTATTTTCCTATTGATTCAAAACCAAGTACATGGCCGTGTACTTTAACTACACGCCCATATACTTTCCTCTGGTGGTGTAAATCCTTGTCTTTGATCCAAGTTGTAGATGATTTCTCTAATTTACTTGAATTAGCACCCTTGACTCCATTTAACCTGATTTATCATCATAATAGAATTAAGTACCATTTCCTTATGATTTCTATAAAATCATTAATAAATTAACACAATTCATACTATAAAGATTGAGTATAAAATGGCTCTATCAAATTCTCCCACACTTAAACTCTTGCTTGTCCTCAAGCAATTGAATCAAATCAATTGAGAAATCCGTCATAGATTATATGAACTTTCTTTTCATCATTTCAAGCATCTATTCATTTGTAATTCATGACTTGTAATTTTATTGTCTACTGCCTCAACCAAACTGGTTTCTTGTGATCAAATTACCATGGACAAAATTTAATAGCTAATCTAAACAAAAAAAACTTTAATCCCCATGTTTACCAAAAGAATTTTTATTCCAAAAGTAAATACTTAATCTAATAAGGAAAAGCACCCAATTAAACTTCATTGGATATTAGCAAACATATAATCCTTGCAGCATAAAGTAAAAGCATATGGTATCAACTCTTTCCCTAGATTTTCTCCCTTTTTGTTATAAGTCTTGTTTCATTCAATGAATCTTTACATTCATGTTCTTATGATTTAATGAAACATCTATTTTGACGGGTTTTTGCCCGCTTCTTTTTCATGAACTTTCACCTTTTTCGCCCTTATCGTTATAGTGAGTTCATTGAGTCGGCAACATCCCAAGCTCGTCACTCAAGTGACTGGGTTTTGAGATACCCCTACGGACTCTTCCTCACTCTAACATTCAAGTTTGAATACTCTTAACTCAATTACTTGAATCATTGGAGTAATGGCTATGCTTGATTCTTTTTCCACAAAATTTATTTATTTATTTATTTTTCACTAAGTGTTATAACAAACAACTTCGAAGAGTATACAGTAGCTAATATAACCTAGAAGTAAACTTGTTTATTTTTACTTAAGGACTCGACTTACTGTTAGACTTCCAATTCTAAAGCTAAATACAAGGTAAATTTGTTTCTTAAAGATTTCACTACTTAATTTTAACCAATTATTCTAATCACAGCAGTGGGTGAGTACAGCATTTGAACAAGTCAATTTCACATTTTGTAGATGCTTATTACAACATTTAGTACAATCTCCAGATTTCATGATAATTTTGAAAATTTGGCTTGAAATTGCTTAAGGACAAACATTCAAAGTATGAGTCAATTCTTAATTTTCTATATTTTATTATCCTCTCCCCCACACTTAGTTTGAACAGTGTCCTCACTGTTCCTAATTCAGCACAATTAAAGAGGAATTAACAACACAAGGAATATTAAAGAATAAGAGAAAAGGAATACTGGTACTTCCCTGGTATGAAGTGTAGAGTAATTGGAGTTCTCTCCTTAAGCACTAGAGAGTGTCATCTGATGATATGTATCCTTGCTGCAGCTAATCAGAAGAAAAAAAAATCAAAACTAAACTAAAATCAAAACGAAATAAAATAAATTGATATGGGTTACCTCCCATGAAGCGCCTTTCTTTAACGTCTTCAGCTAGACGTTCCTGTAATTAATCACAATACTCGGGGTAAGTTAAACTGGTTTCTTCAATATTACATACTTGAAATCCTTCATAAAAAGGTTTCAAGCGATGACCATTGACTTTGAAGTTCTTACCAGTTTCAAGACTTGTGATTTCAACTACACCATGTGAGAATATGTCAGTGATAACAAAAGGACCAATCCACCGTGATTGTAGTTTTCCAGAAAACAACTTCAATCGAGAATGATAAAGTAATACTTTTTGACCTACAGAAAAATTCTTTCGGGAAATCATTTGATCATGAAAATTCTTTGTTTTTTCCTTGTAGATTTTAGTACTCTCATAAGCTTCTCTTCGAATTTCCTCAAGTTCTTGTAATTGAAGTTTTCTATGCTCACCAACCTCATCCATTTGCATGTTACATTATTTTACAGCCCAGTACGCCCTATGTTCCAGCTCCATAGGGAGATGACACGGTTTGCCAAATATCAAACGGTAAGGAGACATACCTATAGGGGTCTTGTAAGCTGTCCGGTAGGCCCATAATGCATCGTCAAGTCTTGTGCTCCAATCCTTCTTGCTTGGATTGACAATTTTTTCCAGAATAGACTTGATTTCTCGATTTGAAACTTCTACCAATCCATTGGTTTGAGGGTGGTATGCGGTGGAAGTGTGATGAGTGACCTTGTACCTTTTAAGTAGAGTTTCCACTATTTTATTACAAAAGTGTGTGCCACGATCACTGATAAGAGCCTTTGGTGTCTCGAACCTAGCAAAAATATGAGATTTAACAAAATCCACAACAACTTTGGCATCATTAATTCGGGTCGCTTTGGCTTCCACCCATTTTGAAACATAATCCACAGCAAGTAGGATGTAAACATGACCGAAAGAAGGAGGAAAATGACCCATAAAGTCAATACCCCATATATCAAATATTTCACAAGCAAGAATAGGGGTAAGTGGAATTTGGTCTCTACATCCTAAATTGCCAATTTTTTGACATCGTTCACAAGACTTACAAAACATAAAAGAATCGCGAAACAATGAAGGCCAAAAAAAACCACACCCTAATACCTTTTGAGCTGTCCTCTTAGGGCCAAAATGTCCACCACATGCATATGAGTGACAAAATTGCAAGACGGAAGGAATATCGTCTTGAGAAATACACCTTCTAATGATCTGATCAGCACAATGTTTCCACAAATATGGATTATCCCATACATAGTACTTAGCATCACTTTTAATTTTATCTTTTTGAGTCCTAGACAAATCACTTGGTAGTGTCTTAGTAACCAAATAGTTGACAATATCAGCATACCATGGAATTGTCTTTTGAATAGAAAAGACATGCTCATCTGGAAAATCATCTTATATTGGTATTGACCCTTCACTGATAAGTATTCTACTGAGGTGGTCGGCAACTAAGTTTTTCGAGCCTTTCCTATCTCATATCTCCATATCAAACTCTTGTAATAAGAGTATCCATCGAATAAGTCTTGGTTTCGCCTCCTTTTTCGTGAGCAGGTATTTGAAAGCTGCATGATCAGAGTAAACAATTACCTTAGTACCAAGTAAATACGATCTGAATTTTTCTAATGCAAAAACAACAGCCAAGAGTTCTTTTTCCATCGTAAAATAGTTGCATTGAGCATTATCCAATGTTCTGGAAGCATAATAAATGACATGAGAAGCTCTCCCAACTCTTTGGCCAAGAACGGCTCCAACTGTATAATTGCTCGCATCACACATGATTTCAAAGGGAAGGGTCCAGTCAGGTGGTTGGATGATTGGAGCAGAAGTTAACTTATCCTTCAATGTGTCAAAAGCATTCTTGTAGGCCTCATCGAACTTAAATGTCACTTCTTTTTGCAGTAATCGGCATAGGGGTTGAGTAATCTTGGAAAAATCCTTGATGAAGCGTCGATAGAATCCTTCACTCCCAAGAAAGGAGCGAATTTCCCATACATTTACAGGGTAAGGTAGAGATTTAATCAATTCTACTTTAGCTTTATCGACTTCAAGCCCCTTAGAAGATACAATATGACCTAAAATGAGACTTTGTTCAACCATAAAGTGACATTTTTCATAATTCAACAAAAGATTTTTATCTATACATCTTTGAAGCACTTTTGTAAGGTTAGTCAAACATGAATAAAAAAAGTTACCATAGACAGTGAAGTCATCTATGAAAACTTCTATGATGTTCTCCACATAATATGAAAATATACTAACCATACACCTTTGGAATGTGGCTAGGGCATTGCAGAGCCCAAAAGGCATCCTTCGATACACAAAAGTACCGAATGGACAAGTGAAAGTAGTCTTCTCTTGATCTTCCGATGCTACTGGAATTTGATGAAAACCTAAATAACCATCAAGACAACAATAGTGAGAATGGCCAGCCAAACGTTCAAGCATCTGATCAAGAAAAGGAAGAGGGAAGTGATCTTTTCTAGTTGACGCATTTAACTTCTTGTAATCAACACAAACCCTCCATCCATTCTGAACTCGAGTAGGAATTAACTCACCATCAGAGTTTTCAATCACAGTTAAGCCTGTTTTCTTTGGAACAACTTGAATTGGACTTACCCATTTGCTGTTGAAAATTGGATAGATCATACCTGCATCAAGAAGTTTCAAGATCTCTTTCTTAACTACTTCCATCATAGGCGGATTCAAACGACGCTGAACTTCCCTGGAAGATTTGCAATTATCTTCCATTAAAATCTTGTGCATGCATGTGGAGGCGCTTAATCCTTTAATATCAACTATGGACCATCCAATGGCTTCTTTGTACTCTCTCAACACCCAAATCAACTTTTCTTCTTCTAAAGTACTTAGTTTGTTGGAGACTATCACAGCAAGAGTCTCATTTTCTCCTAAGAAAATATACTTTAGATGTTCAGGTAAGGGTTTTAATTCCAACTTTGGTGCCTGCACAATAGAGGGAAGAAGTCTTGTGTTAGAAGGGGGTAGATTAATGTAGGACACCTCATACCTGATAGGTTTTAACGATTCCAACTCCTAAATCATGTCCTACAAATCAGAGGATATTACAAGCTTCTCCTTAAGAGTTTTCAATGCATTAATAGTAAGACTCCTATTAAGTACAATTTTCAACTCATCATCATCTATCAAGTCAAATGTAGCCTGTGCTAATGGGTCAATAACATCCACAACAAAAACGAGAGAGATATCACTAGGATATTTCATGGCATCATAAATGTTAAATTTAATCACTTCACCATCAAATTCCATAGTGAGGTTACCGTCATGTACATCAATTTTCGTTCTGGATGTCTTAAGAAATGGTCTCCTTAATAATATCATTGATGAATTACGAGAATCATCATTCTCCATGTCAAGCATGTAAAAATCTGCAAGAAAAACTAACCCATTAACTTGTACTAAAACATCTTCTAGAACTCCCTCAGGATAAACATTGGACCTATCAGCAAGTTAAACAATAACACCTGTTTCCTTCAAGGGACTAACATTCAAACTTTGATAAACAGATAAAGGCATAACATTGATTGAAGCTCCTAAATCACACATAGCTTTAGCGATTCCAAGATTACCTATTTTGCAAGGAATAGTAAACATACCTGGATCCTTACATTTAGGAGGAAGCTTCTTTTGAAGAATAGCTGAAACATTCTCACCCACACTAATCTTTTCATTACCTTTTAGCTTTCTTTTGTTAGTGCACAATTCTTTGAGAAATTTAGCATAACGAGGTACTTACTTAATTGCAACCAACAAAGGAATATTTACCTCAACTTTGCGAAAAGTTTCAAGAATCTCTTTTTCTTCAGCTTCATTCTTGGTTTTCGCTAATCTAGAGGGAAAAGGAGGTACTGTTATCATGACCTTTGGTGGTTCAACGAGGGATCCTTTGATCTGATTGTTCTGCTAGCTCAGAGTTGCAGTTTCTTTCTCAGTCTCTTCCTTAAGATTAGTTCGGTGTCCTTTCTCATTTGATCCCTGCAATTTCGTTCCACTTATCAAGGTAATTGCATTAGCGCTTTGCTTTGGATTTGTAATAGTTTGAGAAGGTAACTTATCTTGAGTTTCTAACCTGTTTATAGAAGAAGCAAGTTGGCTTACCTAATTTTCCAGGTTATGGATGCTCTACTTTGTCTCATCCTGAAATTGTTTTGTATTAACGGCAAGTGATTTAACAATTTCCTCAAGAGACATACCTGAAGTGGAAGGAGCTTGTGATACTTGGTTTGATGGCTTAGGTTGGAATTGTTGGAAGTTTTGTGGTTTATTGTCATATCTGAAGTTAGGATGATCCTTCCATCTAGGATTATAAGTATTCGAGTAAGGATCATATTTCCTTTGTGGCTGTCTTGGGAATCCTCCTACAGCATTGGTGTGTTCATGATTGTCATCTTGCAATGTGGGGCACATGTCAGTAGGATGATTAGGAGCAGCACAAATCCCACAAGCCTTCACCTGCTGGGTATTTCCAAGAGCTATCTGCTGCACAAGGGAGGTTAGGTTAGAAATTTGATGTTCCTTGAAGATGTATCATGCCTATACCGAAATTGTTGCGAATTGGTAGCCATAATGGAGATCAATTCCCTAGCTTGACCAGGGGTTTTGTTTACTATAGCGCCTCCACTTGCAGCATCCATCATCTTCCTTTCCATCGGGAGCAAGCCTTCATAGAAGTATTGGATGAGAAGTTGTTCAGATATCCCATGTTGTAGACAGTTTGCACAAAGTTGCTTGAACCTCTCCCAAAACTCATGAAGAGTCTCGGTGTCCCTCTGTTTGATACCACAAATTTCTCTTCTTATACCAGCAGCTCTAGACGTAGGGAAAAATTTGTCCAAGAAGAGTCTCACAATATCTGTCCAAGTGGTTATAGAACCTAAAGGCAAATAAAACAACTAATCTTTAGCTTTAGTACTTAAAGAGAATGGAAAAGCACGTAACTTGATTTGATCGTCGGTTATTCCTTGCGGCCTCATACTAGAACACACTATATGAAACTCTTTCAAATGTTTATGAGGATCTTCATTCTCTAGACCATAAAAGGTGGGTAGCAGATGTATCAACCCAGATTTCAACTCGAATTCAACAACTAGTTCGGGATAGTGAATATAAAGTGGTTCTTGATTCACATCCGGTGCAGCCAATTCTCTTAATGTTCTCTCGGGATTTGCCATATCGCTTCTTTTTTAGATTCAATGGATGAATCAGACAAATCCGATGCCAAGTTCAGTCCAGGGGGTGATCTAGCTTCTCTTCGCAGCTTCTTGAAAGTCTTCTCAATCTCTGGATTATAAGTAAGTGCACCTGTATGAGAAGAACGAGTCATACAAGAATAGAAATAAATTTGACACCAATCCCCGGCAATGGCGCTAAAATTTGATGGGTGTCGAATCCAACAAAAATAAAAACCTACTCCTAGACAATTATATGATTTGCGTATAGTAGTGAGTAGGGTCGTATCCACAGGGATTGGTTAAATATATTTCTATTCAAAGAGAATAAAGAGGAAAAGAAAAATGGGGGGTTTTGTTTGTGAATCAAAATAATATTGAAACAAGATAATAAAATCGAATATTGATAAAAGCCTAGCCAAAGGAATCAAGATAGTTTAATTCGAGGAATTGATCATCGATGCAAATGTTTTCTATTCTTAATTCTAGATAAACTGGTTATGGTTATTAACAAGCTCTAACAACCTATCTCTCCTTACTTCCTCGATAATCAAAACAAGCTCTTTAATTATTTCTCTTATCGATTAGACAACCCTAAACAAGCTCTTAGGATTTAATCTATCAATAGCATTAAAAACAAGAGAGACTACGAATTCATGCCAGTAGATTATAAGATAACCTATTTAAACAAGATCATACATCTCCATAACATGAATTCGGTCATCTATTTTATAATAAAACATGTTATTGTGTCACCGAGACTAGAACTATCAAACAATTATGGATTTGACGTGCTAGTTGACAATATATTAACTTGCTAATTGAGTAGAAGAGCTCTAGTTCATACCAATCAATAAAGATAATATTGACAAAACTTCCAGAAGATATATAAATATGTAAAAACAAAGAATAGATTAAAGATAAATCAATTAGATCTCACAATTTGTGAAGAATTAAACTTCAATGATCCTTTGGCTAGAAAATCTGCTTAGCTACACATGTTCATCATCAAAACGAAAATTAAAAGTGGAAACATGATAAGCCTCTGTTCCTGGTTTCCTTGCTCTGCCTCCTTCCTTCCTTCTTGTCTCCAAGATGATAAAAACTCCCTTTGTCCTCTAGGGTTAGTTCTATTTATATTGTTAAGGGAATGGTAGAGGATCTTTAGCTAGCAAGATACGAAAATAACTTTCCTTTTTGATGTAAATCTCGAGAAGTGAATAATCGTCCGCCTGGCATGCCCAATAACACGGCCTAATTTCAAGCCGTGCCTTCCTTTGTGGATAATCTACAATTCTTCATCCGTGTCCAGTGTGTTCCACGTCTTCCACCACGGCAAGATGTCAAGTCATGCCTTCCTCTGTGGATAATCTACAATTCTTCATCGGTATCTAGTGTGTGCCACGGCTTCAACTACGGCCAGATCCCAAGCCGTGTTGTCCTCTAGTCGATGTTCCACAATTTCTCCTCTTTGTTTAGTATATGGCACGTCTTCCATTTCAACTTCCACGACAGCTTTAACCATGTCTTCAACCACGGCTTCCACCACGGCCAGATCCCGAGTCGTGTCTCTCTCTGTTGATAGTCCGCATTTCCACCTTCTTGTGCAGTGTATAGCACGACTTGCACCACGACCGTATTACAAACCGTGCTTCCTTCTAGACAGATACACGGCCGTGTACTTCAATCGTGTATTTTCCTATTGATTCAAAATTAAGTACACGGCCGTGTAATTCAACTACACGCCCATGTACTTTCCTCCGATGGTGTAAATCCTTGTCTTTGATCCAAGTTATAGATGATTTCCCTAATTTACTTAAATTAGCACCCTTGACTCCATTTAACCTGATTTATCACCATAATAGAATTAAGTACCATTTCCTTATGATTTCTATAAAATCATTAATAAATTAACACAATTCATACTATAAAGATTGAGTATAAAATGGCTCTATCAGAAGGTTATAGAGCTCACTTCTATTATGGAATTGGAATTTGGTTACAACTTACAAGATAGGTAGAAGACAAGTTTGCAATGGTAAGAAATGGGCTATTAAGTATATGTGTAAGAATTGGAAGTTGTCTTACAATGAATTCCTTAAGCTTCTAAATGCGGTAAAAAATACTAATCTCGGAACATGACTTGATTGGGGGTAAAGAAGATCAAATACCCCTAGAGTGTCCACTCTTAAGTGGGTTTTCTGGGCATTCGGGCAGTGCATTACAGCATAGAGATTGTTTAGATTAGTCATTACCACTAATGGAACTTTTCCTTATGAGAAGTATACGCACAAGTTGCTGATTGCTTGTAGCATTGATGGCAACAACCATATACTAACATTGACATTTGCTTTTGTAGATGACGAGTTAGCTGAAAAATGGGCTAGTTTTTAAGGAAATTAAAGGAACATATGGTTAGTGACTTTACAGGTCGTGAAACCATTTTCCTTATATCAGACAGATACCTTAGCATCAAGTAGGCAATTGAAGCCTGAGCCAATGGATAGCGCTCTCCATTTTTAGTGTAGTGATTTTGTATATGACATATTGCAAGCAACTTCAATAAGGCACATAAAAATATGCAATGCAAGAAGTTGGTCACCTATATTGAGCTGTAGGCACAAGCTTGGAAACTAAACCATTTAATGGACTAGGTGAAAGCTATTAAGCCTGATGCCTTAGCATGATTTGACGACGTATCGATGGAGATGAGGATGTTGGATCATGACGGTTACTATTGGTTTGGGTATATGACCTCAAACATTGTTGAAAGCTACAATTTCGTCTTGAAAGGAGCTCGAGGGTTACCTGTGGTTGCTTCGATGAAGAAGACTATTTACAATTGTGTAGCTTCATTAACAAGCATTCGAAGGCACTTAAGAATATGGAAAATGATAGAATCTTCACAAAATATGCCACCAAAAAAATAGATAAATGTAGTTTAAGAGCTAGCAACCATAGGGTCATCAACTACAACAGGCAGGAGGGAATTTTTGAAGTGCTCATTGGTACTTATCATATAGCAAGTGGGTTGAGGGATGGGGATCGGATGCACATTGCTGACTTTGCCTATAGCTTATAGACTTGCTAAAAGTGGCAAATATACCGAATCCCATGCTTCCACGCTTATGCAATAATTGCTTCAATCAGGCTTGATATTTTAGCATCTATACCTGATTGGTATAAGTAGATGCACCAAGAGCTTGTATATAGGACCCACTTCCAACCTATAGGCAACA
Organism: Laguncularia racemosa; assembly: GCA_037954665.1. NCBI lineage: Eukaryota > Viridiplantae > Streptophyta > Magnoliopsida > Myrtales > Combretaceae > Laguncularia > Laguncularia racemosa. The sequence continues at coordinate 27,727 of JBBMOL010001097.1, forward strand.
AGCTCAATTGGGAGCCAGTACAGTTCTCGTTACTTTGTCTAAGAAAGAAGCTTGCATGGAAAAAACGAAAACTAAGGCAAAAAAGATACCACATGGAGATGGATATTATGGAGCATCCAAATAAGATCACATGTAGACTTTGCCAAAGAGAAGGCCATAATAGAAGAATGTGCCCACATCGACATGATAATGGTAAGCATTGGATAATCAGATGCACGTTTAATTAAATCTTAGCTCACTTATGCACATTTACAATATCGAATCATTGCCTGTATAATGCTAACATTTTTTATTTTCATTGTGTAGATTAGATGGAGCCTCGACCATTTCACCCATTTGTTTTAACATAGTAGGAGGGAGATCATTCATGGATGTTAGCAATTCTTATACATTAATATTTCAAAATTTGTAATTTATTAACACTTTCTAATAAATTATTTATTTCTATTTTTCTATCTATGCTTTTACATTTTCTTTAACAATTGTTTCTAAACTTTTTTAATAATCATAAAAAATTTCTTCAAATTGCTTTTTTTTTTTAAATTAAAATTTTACATAACAATAACAAATAAAATAATTTCCATTATATTTAAAAATTATAATAGTTTTTAAATTTAAATAAAAAAATCAATTGTGCTAAAAGCATAGATCCTTTAATATAATATACTGAAGGAGCGTACCTAGTCTGCACCTTCAATTTTGCCAAAATTGGTAAAACTAAAGGCATATTCTAGGTTCGTGACTTCAAAACTTATTTTTGGAATACTTTTTTGGGTACTCTATTTTGCAAATTAAAAAAAAATATATTATTTTAGTGGATTCCCTCATAATGGATCCATTCCAATGGATAAGTGGATTGGCCTCCAATAGTAGAAGTTTTTCTCATTAATTTAGCAACCAAATAAAATTTAAATGTAGAAAATTTAATTTATTTTGGCATGCTAAATATTTACACCAATATTAGTATTTTCAAGTAATGTCATAAGAGATAAACAATCATCATGTCTAGCATTATTTGGTTTAAAAGTGTTAAGCCTAAATTTTTCATTTTTTCTAATCTGATTTACATTAAAACCTATGCTCATTTAATGTAAATCTTTGATTAAAATTAGGAAAAATTTAATTTATTTAAGAAAAAAGAGTCGCTACTTGATCAAGATCGAGAAAATGTTAAACTGGGACTAATTAAGCGGATTAGTTCTAATTTAATTATTAGTTTGTGTAAAAACTCAAAAGAAAAACTTACAGTTGCCACTTTAACATTCCAAGTCTAAATTTTTTTTTGAAACAAATATTAAATTAAATGAACCTAATTATTATTTACGGTTGAAGTTGCCTTGAAGATGCCTATGTACCCATTATTTGGGATCAGAACAATTGTAATTTGCATTTATTTAATATTCTAAAATTTTTAAATAAATTTATAGAAACAAAAAAAAAAGAAATTTTTTTAAAAGAGCTAAAATGTCTTAAAAAAATTATAAAAAACTATTTTTTAAAAAGTGAAAATGTCTTAGAAAAAACTAAAGTTATTTAAAAAAAACTAAAATTTCTTAAAAAAATTATAAAAACTAATTTAAAATAAATTGAAATGACTTTATAAAAACTATTTTATTTAAGAAAAGGGCTAAAATGTTTAAAATAAATTATAAAAAACTAATTTTTAAAATAAAAACTAAGGTGTCTAAATTTTTTTATAAAAAACTAAATTTATTATTATTATTATTATTATTATTTTAAAAGGGGTAATGATCACGAACCTAGATTAGAGTTAGGTTTGAATCTAGGTTTACGCGAGCTTGATTAGAATAGTAGTCACTTGGCACTTTCAATCTTTGGATAGCTTCTAACTTGTTCTATCATGGCAACGGAGTGTATGGGAATGGCTCATCGGAGGATCATACAGCTACTAGTATTGTTGAAGCTTCACGATGGAGGATTGAATAGGAGCTTCAATTATTAGTGAAAGGTTTAGTGGAGTTGGTATGGAGTGGATCGGGTAGTGGCTTTCGAAAGCCAAAGAAGTAAAGAAATTACTAGGAATGGTCTTTCACCTTAACTAAGCCTAAGTCTGAAGAATTTCTAAAGAGAGGAAGAACTTTGTGGGTTTGGGAAGCTAGAGAGAGAAACATGAATTTAGCTTGGAGGGAGGGGATTTGAGATCAAATTGATGCCTAGATGAAGAAAGGATGGTCCTATTTATACTAAACGAGTATCGTTTGAATATAGAAGCTCTTAAATGTGAAGATTCGCCCACCATGGAGGTGCTTGGAATGTGCTCGAAATATTCTTTTATTTTGAGGAAATAAGCATGATTTGAGTGATTATCTTAGTTGTGGAGAAGCTATACTTTCCTAAGAAGTGGAACCAAAAGATCAAAGTGATACATCATTTTTTCTTAAAGAATGTACTCTGACGAGCTATCCAACTAAATGCAAGAAATATTTCAAGCTAATAAAAGATGTTTAGGATGGGGCTTTATAAGTTGGCTATCCTAAACTAGAAAGCGTCCCTAAAAGATGAATTTTAGGAAAGTGCTCCTTTTTTTGCTTGCTCTTGCTTCAAACAGGGCTGAGGGTCTTGATTTATTTTTCTTTTTGTGAGCATGGCTCTTGTGATTATAGTGTTATCTTATTAATGCAACGGGTTTAATGCTCAAAAATAGGTAGAATTATATTACAAAATCTATTGAGATTTATTGTCATTTTAATATTCATTGTTCATTGTGAGGTGATGGTTAGTATGTATACGAAGGTTTGTTTAATGACAATTGATCAAGATAATCGATCATTCAAAGACATTAACTTTTCTTGTAAAAGGAACAAAAACTAATCTCAGTGAAATTTGTACTGAATATTAGCATTCATAAACATTGGCAAAATCTCAATTTCCTTGCCTATGGATAGTACATCTTAATAGCATCCATATTAATGGGGTCTCTTAATTCTGGACCATCCATTTAAGTTAATATTAAAGCTCCTCCTAACAATACCTTTTTTACCACATATGGGCCCTCATAGTTTGGGGTGAACTTCCCTCTTGAATCTTGAGCATTCGAGAGAACTTTCTTTAGCACTAAATCTCCTTCTTTGAAACATCGAGGTTTCATTTTCTTGTTGAGTGCTCGGGCCATTCTTTGTTGATAGCATTAGCTGTGACATAACACAATGAGTCTTTTTTTGTCGATCAAATTCAACTAATCAAGCCTCTTCATTACCTAGTCCAATTAATCTAATTGTGCTTCTGATAGGATTCTAAAGGATGGTATTTCAACTTCAACTGGTAGGACTGCCTCAGTACCGTATACTAGAGAATAAGGGGTAACTCTAGTAGATGTTCGAATTGAGGTTCTGTAAGCCATGAGGGCAAATGGTAGCATCTCGTGCCAATCTTTGTAAGTGATTGTCATCTTTTAGACAATTCTTTTGATGTTCTTGTCTGCTGCTTCCACTACCCCATTCATTTGAGGTTGATAGGGAGTTGAATTTCTATGGTTTACATGGAACTGTTGACACAAATCTGTTATCAACTTGTTGTTGAGGTTGGCACCATTGTTGGTGATAATTAAGTCAGGAACTCCATATCGAGCTATTATGTCCCTCTTCAAGAATCGAACTATTACCCCTTTTATGACACTGGCATATGATGAAGCTTCTACCACTTGGTGAAGTAATCAATGGCTAACAGTATAAATTTGTGACCATTGGATGCCTTTAGAGTGATTGGCCTAATGATGTCGATTCCCCACATGGAGAATGGCCATGGTGTAGACAACGAATGGAGCTCCCTAGGCGGGGCATTTATTCGGTTTGCATAAACTTGACACAAGTGACAGTGCTTGACATATTCGATGCAGTCTGATTCCATTGTTAACTAGTAATAGCCTATTTTCATGATTTTTCGGGCCAGCATGTAGCCGTTCATGTGAGGCCCACATACTCCTTCATGCACTTCTTTCATTAGTTCACTTGCCTCTTTTTTATCTACGCATCTTAGTAATGTGGTGTCGGGTGATCTTCTGTAAAGAACAGGCCCATTTAGTAAAAAGTGACTTGCTAACCTTCTAAGTGTTCTTTGGTCATTTTTGCTAGCCATTTCGAGGTTTGTTTTTTTTTTTTTTTGAGGAAAGTTTTGATATCGTGATACCAAGGTTGATCATCTTATGCTTTTTCAATTACCAAACAGTAGGCGGGCCGATTTTCGATTTCTATTTTCAATTGTTGGACTTTGGCTCCCCTTGTTATTTGAATCATAGATGCTAATATGGCGAGGGCATCTACAAACTGATTTTGAGTTCTTGAGATATATGTGAAGGTGACTACTTCGAATTTGTCGATCAGCTGTATCAAATGTTGATGGTATGGTACCAATTTGGGTCTTTAGTTTTATATTCTCCTCTTGTCTATAATATGATGAGTAAAGAATCTCCATATACTTCTAATTCATGGATTTCCATGTGGCAAGCGATTTTGAGGCTAAAGATGCACACATCATATTTCATGATATTAGTATATGGAAATGTGAGTCTTGTTGTGGAAGGGAATTGTGTTCCTTCTGGTGATATTAGTACTACCCTGATCCCACAACCGAATACATTGGCAGCTCTGTAATGTGCCTAAACACACTTGAAAGCACATTCAAAAGACTTAAGAAAAACTATCTCAAGTCAAGGCAAAATCGGATAAAAAAAAAAGGGCAAAATGACGTGAACCAAGTGAAGATATGATGAAATCCAAATGTCCAATGATATAATTAGAACACCACACTGATAATACCTTCTAACAACACCTTAATCTTATATAATCCACGCAATAATCCACAATTTGACAAAAGAAAACCGTAACAAAAATAATCCCTTTCAAATAGTGAAGAACACGTTTCCTAAGGAAATCTTCAATGATGAACCAAATATAATTGATAAATACTTCAAATAAGCACAAGAATTCGTGTACAATAAGATGTATTTCTGACCAAGAAATATCTCAATTCAACCTTAGATATGACACACTAGAGAAGAAAAGAAATCACAACAAAATGAAATTGATATAACTCACCCAAATTTCAAGATGTTGTACTCGCCACAATTTCAACTCTTGGGATTGAAATTGATAAGAGTTTGGAACCAAGGTATGAACCCTAATTCTCACGTGAAGGAAGTGTATAATCTACAAAATGATAAGCCTCCCAAAACTCTCTTAAGCAAGTATTTATACTTGCTACTCCTTTAGGGTTTAAAAAAGTCCCTCAAAATTACAAGTTTGCCACTTTTAGGTGGCTACCTAAATAAAAATTTTACAAGGAATAAAGTGCCCCAAAAACCCAAAAATACAACCAAATAGTGTAAAATAGAAAATTATAAAGAAAGGTCTTCAAGATGCCGGTCTTTATGGGGTCCATCGGCCCAGAAATGCCGGTTCGGTCAGTCCATGGATAACCCACAAGCTGAGTCTGAGGGAGTTTGGTCCATTGCCCTATAAAATATGAAAATTTTTGTGCCTGTTGGAAAACATGTGACAAGAATAATAGAAAAGAGGGTTAATTATAAAAATAATTCCGGGGTCGATCTGTCAATGGGGCCCTTAATTTGCCAAGATTTGAAAATCTTTATTTTTTGGCATTTAATTGATGGTCTTGTCGGTTTTTTTTTTCCTTTTATCTCCTCGGGCCCTCAAAAAGATTTTTCCTCAAATTGGTAGATCAAATGCATTTGGGAACTTTTTTTCATCCTAGCAACCATCGTAAGAAATATATGTAGATTCCTAAATTGAAATACCCAGGTGGTGATTGTCTTTTTCCCTCCATTTCCAGGATGTATCCTTGAAAACAAAATTATGAACGCCAAATTGTCTATGTGGTGTTCCCTTTCTAAACCCAATTTCATATAGGTATCTCCTTTCAAAAACTCATCGGTATTTAGTGATTTCATGGTCTTTTTAATGGGTTGGCCCAATGTCATTACCCTCTCTAAAACCCTTTAAAAAGGTGAACATAAATGTCTTTTGAACAGTTTGGCTCTCGGGTTTGGTCTTCTCGTTTAAATACGATCATCAGGACCCCTCTGATAGGTTGGCACATCTGTGTCTGCATCTGCACGTTTGGTTTCCTTGATGGTTTTGATCAATGTGGTTATGACCCTTTCAAGATTTTCTGTGAGGGTTGGGTTTTATCTGTTTTGCTTTCTCCTGGATCTTTGATGGTGCCCATAGGGTTTAAAAATTACGTTTCTATCATTTTTAAACATATAAGTATTTCAAACCCCCATCAAGTAATACCATCCTATCATACAACCATGGCTTCTACCAAGAAATTATATGGGATGCACAAAGAGGAAGAAATTTACTTTTCAACGCTCATCATATTATAACTTATCCTTCACTGAAGGGTACCCTAGCCCTTTGGGTCACACAAAGACCATCCTGATCATTCAACCAATGTAATGTATAGGGTTTAGGATGTGGGATATTTTCAAGTTTCAACTTTGATACTAATGATGCAGCTAAAATTAGTACAATTTACCAATTAAAAATAAATTCGCACAAGTTTCCTTGTACCTACATGAAGTATGGAACAATTTTTTCTTTTTGTCTTCTCAATGGTTTGAAGGAGTCAAGTCCCGATGCAAAATGTTATTTAGATAAATACAATTCACTTGAATATTTGTTTATAATTTCAACAACCTCAATACACTTCACCACACCCGACAACACACCCTTCACCCACAGTCTCACACCGCCCAGTTTTAAAGTTGTTTATTGGTATTCAAATAAAACGTAAGTGAGATAATTGAAAAAACAAATAAATATTTACAAGTAGTTAAAAATTAAAAATTAACTATACAAAGTGTTGAAGTAATAAGTTCAATTACTTTCACACTTTTTTTGTTGGGTTTTTTAATTCAAATTATATACTTCAAAATTTTCCTTTCTTGCACGGTTTCACACCTACAATGATTTGATGATGCAGCACCTTAATCAACATCCACAACACGGCAACAAATTCAAATAAACATTTCCCTTAAAGCCTTTAAAAATGGTAATACAAATTTAAAAATTTAAATGGAAAAACAAACAATACCACTTAATAACTTCCTCAAACTTAATGGATGTGTTTGAATTTCAAATTAAATTCCCATTATCCCACAAATGCAATTATGAAAATTGTACACTCACTTCCCAATTTTTCACAACACAAAAACCCCACAAACAACTCAATTGCTTCTGCCTCTTCCACGAAAATTACTTGAATCCATAAGATGATACAACAACCTTCACAATTAACTCAATAACGTAAGTTAATTCCAAGCCAAGGTAACTTTCGCAAGCTCAATAGCACAAAAACAAAGCAATTTGGGCGGTCTACCACTTTACTCACACCCTATTGCAGTCTGATTTTCACAATAAATCAAATGCAATCAATCACTTATGTCTCACAAATGTTCTATGATACAAAAAGATGATGTGCCTAAACGAACTTGGAAATGCACATTCAAATAGACTTAGAAGAGTAACTATATCAAGTCTAAGCAAAATCGGATCCAAACAAAAGGGCAAAATGGACCGTGAACAAGTGAAGATATTATGAAATACAAATGTACAATTGATTATAATTAGAATACCACTGATATAACTGTATCAACACCTTAACTATTATATAAATAACGCAATAATCCACAATTTGACAAAAGAAAACCGTAACAAAAATATCCCTTTCAATTGTGACAGAACACGTTTCTAAGGATACTATTTCAATGGATGAACCAAATCATATTGATAAATACTTCATATAAGAACAAGATTCTTGTAATATTAGCTTGTATTTCTGACCATGGGAATATCTCAATGCAACCTAGGATATGGATCACGACTGAAGAAGAATAAAGGGAAATACTCAAGACAAAATGAAATTGATATAACTCACAATTTCAAGATGTTGCAACTCGCACAATTTCAAATCTTGGGATTGAAATTGATAAGAGTTTGGAACCAAGGTATGATCCCTAATTCTCACAGTGAAAGGAAGGGTATAATCTGCAAATTGATAAGCCTCTCAAACCCTCTTTAAGTAGTATTTATTACTGTACTCCTATGGGGTTAAAAAAGTGCTCAAAATTACAAGTTTGCCACCTTTTAAGGTGGCTAAACCTAAATGAAAATTACAAGGAAAATAAAAGTGTCCCAAAAACCAAAATAACAACATAAAATAGTTCATAAAACTAAGAAATTATATTAAGCAATGGTCTTCAAGATGCGGGGTCTTCTAAGGAATCCATCGGCCCAGATCATCGCCGGTTTCAGGTCGGCACATGGAAAGCCACAAGTCAAAATATGCATAATTATGCCTGTTGAGAAAAACATGATACTGAATAATAGGAAAGAGGCTTATATATAAATAATTCGGTGGTCCTCTGCTCAAAATGGGCCTTAACACGCTAAGATTTGAAATCCTTTAGTTTTTGCACTATTTGATAGGTCTTGTCGGATTTTATATTCCTATACACTTTGTAAAAAAAAATTTCAGTTAGGGCTTTGCTCTATCCCTGTAGGTCTTTTGTTGGTTCTCCTCTATTGGTTATTGTTTTATAAAGGGAATTGGGGCTTGTGGATTCTTGGGGATACTCTCTTATAATTTGGTATTCTGCCAACTGAAGGCAGTTAAAGAAGGATTGCCATTTTATGCAATTTTAGAGTTTATATATGTGATATTAAATTTCTCATAAAGAGCATTTGCCATTTGGAGATTCTCTCTTACAAAAAATGGGTTCACTTCCAAGTATTTCAAGGGATCCGTTGTATTGTTAGAAACTAAATTGGGATGTAAGGTATATGTCTCAACGGTTGCATTGAACACATCATACACTACACAATCCTCTCCATTTCTGAAGTACCTTTGTTCCTCATCTATGGATTTCTTCGCCTTAGTATAATATATGGATGTTCTCTCCCCTCTTCATCTTTCTGTCCAACTTGCATACCATGGCATTTAGGGAGTATCGTGAGGTATAAGAATAAAGGGCCGTTCCATGTTTTCGAACTCATCCAAGGACTAGGGGTTTTATGAGGATAGCCTTTGATCACATTCTGAATGATTTTTGCATTCTCATCGTACCATTCTACCGTGACATTCTTTTTAGAAGAAGGTTTAGTGGGACAAGCATTTGTTTATGAGCTGTACAGATAAAACAGGATATGTATATTACCTTTCCTAGAAAACCTCTCACCTCTTTGATCTAGTACGTGGAGAGGGCAAATTCTCAGTATGGCCCTATACTTTGTGAAGGCTCGATTTTGATGCCCTTCTCGGCCTTATGTCAAACCTACAACTTGCTATTGTGATCCTAAAAAGTGCCACTTTTCCTAATTTAACTTGACGTTGAAACTTTCTTACTCGCTTGAATAATTATCTTTAGGATAAACGCATGGTGATTAGAGCCATTTTATTATCTCAATCTTGATAGTCATTAATTGTGTAAATTATTATTGATTTTATAGAATTCATTAAAGAAATGGTACTTAATCTTTTATGGTGATAAAATAGGTTAAATGGAGTTCAAGGATGCTAATTCAAGTTTATTAGAGAAGTCATCTACAACTTGGATCATGAAAGGAAATTTACACACTGGAGAGGAAAGTCAACATGGAGAGCAGTATCTGTCTGAGGAGCACGGTTGAGATTGGCCATGTTCGAACAAAACCGTGTATATTACCTGCAGGAGAAAGAGAGACACGGCCTTAGGACACGGCCGACCGGTTGGAGCGTTAGGAGCATACCGAAGGCTTGAAGTCTCATTGTGGATGCTAAGACGTTTGCCAAGGGGATTGAAATTGTGGAACTTTGACAGAGGAGCACGGCTAGGATCTAGCCGTGGTGTTAGGAAGCTGTACACACTTGGACAAATGGATGAAGACTTGTGTTGATTATGCTCAGAGGAAGGCCAACGGTTGGAAATCTAAGCGTGGCTACACACTGGACACGGATGATGATACGTGACATTTTGCATAGAGGGATGGTAACGGCTGACAACGACGTTGTGTAGGGCTTGCTAGGTGGTGGAATCTTCACTTCTCGAAATTACTTGGAAAAGGAAAGATATTTTCGTATCTTGCTTGCAAAAGATAATGACCATCCTCTAACTATAATAATATAGAACAAAATAGAGGGTGAGGGCAACTTGTATCTATTAAAATTGAATCTTGGGATCTTGAAGAACTTGGACGGCGAGCAGGCAAACCGGGAGGCAAGATTTCATCAGTTCTACTTTTTATTTGTTTTATGATGAACATGTGTACGCTAAGCTACTTTTCTGCACAAAGGGTCATTAAGATAATTTAATTCGTCATCGAATTGGTGGTCTTAATTGATTGGATTTATCTATTCTTTGTTTTGGATATTCATATTCTGAACTTCTGATCATACTTGTTCATGATTTTCATTTGTTAATTGGTATGAATTAAGAGTCTTCTACTCAAATTAGCAAGTTAATATATTGTCAACTAGTACGTTAAAATCCGTAAGTGTTTGTTTGTTCTCAGGTCTTAGTGATACAAAGAACATGTTTGAGATTATAAATAAGAAGATATCGCAAATTATGTTATGGACGGTGTATGATATGTTTAAAATATTATCTTATAATCTATGGCGAGAATTGGTGGTTCTTTAGTTTTTATTGCTACTTGGTAGATTAATTTCCTAAGACGCTTTGTCTTGGGTTGTCTAACTCGATTAGAGAAATAATCAGACAAGAGCTTCGGCTTGATTATCGAGGAATGTACGGAGAGATAGGTTGTTTAGAGATTGCTTAAATAACAATACAGTATTATTATAGAAATAAAGAATAGAAAACATTTGCATCGATGATGGGGAAAATTTCTGGCAATTGTCAACCTTTTTCAGAACTCAATCTGGATGATTGACTAATTGCTGTCTTTTTTCTCTACTGTCTTTATTTTATATAAACTTGAGATATTATTTACAATTTTCAATTTTATATTCTTGGGATGCAAATTGGCTAACAACTTCAGTTGGACACAGGACTATTCTTTTGGTACAGACAATTCAATGGCCCGCTGTGATTGTTCTCTTTTCTAAGGCAATTAGATCATGAGGATGTTTGTTAATTTTGTAATCTTGTAATGTTTATTGAATCTATTTTGGTTGTTATTTGCGTTGTTTGGGAACTTTTTATTTCATGTAATTCATCGCATCTTAGGGTAGCACCTTAAAAGTGGCAAATCCTGTAATTTTAGAGCACTTTTTAACCCTAGATTAGAAGTAGAAGTAGAAATACTTGTTTAAGAGAGGGTTTAGGGGAGTCTATTTTTGTCAGAACATTACACCCTCTTTTCACGTAGTGAAATAGGGGTATACTAGGTTCCAACTCTTATCATTTTCAATTCCAAGGACTTGACAAATTGTGCGTGTGCAACAACTTTGAAATTGTGAGTTATATCAATTTCATTTTGTTGTGATTTCTTTTTCTCTATTGTGTTGTATCTAGGGTTGATTTGGAGATAGTTCTTGGTAGATGTACTATCTTATATGTTTCACGAAATTCTTGTGATTATTTGAAGTACTTATCATTTGATTTGGATACACTTCATTGATCAATTGTCCTTGAAAACGTGAATATACACATATTGGATATACGGCATCTTACTTTCGCGTTTTCTTTGTCAAATTGAGGACTATATTGCGTGGGTTAGATGTCATTAGAGTGTTATTAGAAGGCTTTTCTTTGGGGTTTTGATTACTATTCTTGGTTGATGAATTTTCATCATTTCAATTAGGTTCATTGAAAAGTGCCATTTTTGGACTCGAATTGCGCTTGACTTGAGAGAGTTGTTCTGAATGTCTTTTGGATGTTGCTTTAAATGTGTGATTAGCACATCTCTTCTTGGTATAAGAGATCTTGTTGATAGAAGGAATTTGGTTATAATTCAAATTTCGTGAAGTGATCAACATAGGGTTGATAAGTGGAATAAAAGAATGTGTTGTTGTTATGTTTGTTTGAGCATTGCGAATTGTTTTGGAGTTGGGATTTTGATTATGCTACTTTAATTGGTGATGATTTGGTGAAGGTTACTTATAAACTGTGTGGACATTATTCACGTGCGAGAGCAGAAGTGCAAAGTGAGTTACCTTAGTAAATTGTTTTGAAAATTGTGAAACTTAACAATGTTGCGGGAGAAGCTTGTGGCTGTGGAGTGTGAAGTTGTTGTTTGAACTCAATTGTGTAATTCTGAAATTGTGAAGTTAATAATGTGCAATATACAATTAAGTTTGGTTAGTAAGGAATTATTAAAATCAAATCATGTGAAATTAAGTTGTGGGAGTTAATGATTGCTTTTTGAAATTTAATTATTGTTTACAATTGAGGAAGGCTTGCAATAAGTGAAGTTATTTGGAAATTCAAATGTGTAAGTTGCTGCCTATAGTGGGATTCGGAATTCATTTTAGAAAGCTACTTATTAATCTATTACGTTCTTCATTATAGCCGTGGAAGTTAAGAATATTTGTTTCGCATTGTTAACTTTGTTGTTGACTGGAAGCTCTTAACATATTACTTTGATGTTGTTGCTTGTGTGTTGAGTGGAGTAAACTTGTGGAAATTAATTTTGCGTTGAAACGGTTGTACTTGCCTGGCTTGTTGTGGAGGGAGTTTATCAAGTGAGGTTGCAATTTTTTTTGTAACATTAAGTGGGTTATGGTGTTTTTCGTTTGGAGTTACTATTGTGTGGGTTGAAGGAAGTATTTAGTGGAAGTGTATATCCTTGATATCATATCATTTCTGAGGAACAATATAATGGATCTACAAAATATGTCCTAAATGATTAGTGTGAAATGGGGAATTGGGTGAAGAAGCATTAGTAGGTTGGTGGAGGAGCATGGTGAGTACACTGTGGCAGTTAGAGGAAACTTGGTGGAACAACTTTCAGGAAAGCTTAATTACTATAGTTGCTACAACTGCAAATAGAGTTGACAGGATGACTTTAACCACAACAACAGTGTAAACCAAACCCCAGCACATCACCTCGAGTAGCTCGACAAAACCCTAATCGGGGAAAAATAACAGAGTAGTGGAACAGAAAAGAGATGCAATTTTGGGGTCACTTAAATCAGAATAGGGATTTCTAGGGCCACCTCGGGGTTTGGATATATGTGAATAAATATAGTGCATCCTATGGTAGGTAAGGGATCAGTAATGAGTACATGGCACTGGGAGGATAAGGTTGTAAGGTCTTTTCGAAATGTTATGAGAATTGAGGAAAGTAACCAGGGTGATTAGCTGCGTTGAATTTGTAAAATGGGTATGCTGGCACTCTTTGGTGGAAGAATCTGATCATCATTAGGCTGTCGGCGGATGGAGAGGCTGAGGTTCTAGACTGAGGGGATTTTAAGAGGTTGTTAAGGAAAAAAGGATTTCATCTTGATGCACTTCACAACAGGAGTTGTTTATGCGGATCTGCAAAAACCTTGGCAGGCAGCGGGAGGAAAAAAGTGGATGATTATGTGCAACGGATTTGAGACCTTATGAATTAGGTGGTCTGTTGAGCCTCCGGAACAAACTATAGAACGATTTGTCTAGGTCTTAAAATATGAAGAGATAGCGCTGGTATTGTTGAGCTACAGCCTACACACAACTTGATGAGGCTATCAGTTGAGCCTTTAAAAGTAGAGAGACAGAGGAGGTCCACTTCTTTTAGGGCTCTAGCAGCAAGGCCCAATTACTACTACAAAGACATCTAGCCGATCAGCGAATCAGGGGGAGGCAAAGGCGGTGGTGAGGGAAGTCAAGATAGTGGGGGAATACTACCCCATCCCATTATCAAGCGTTGGAAAAACTTACTCCATGGGAAGGGTAAGGAGGACTTGGCACCAGAAAAACGAGGAGACGTTCACGGATCTACTGAGTGGGAAGCACGCCAGTTAAATGTTTAAAATGCATGGGATTTTGTGGCATATGGCTAGCAAGTGTCCAAAATAAGAGAGTGTGATGATATTATGGATGGACATTGGAGCGGATACAGAGGATGACCATGAACAAGTATTGAGCTTACAGATCTACCATCAGCATGCATGGCATATTATTGATGATCAGGAATGCAAATGCGCCTGAGGAGATAATTGGAGGGAATATCTATCCCTCAATGTATTACGCAAGATTTTTCCACAAGCTCCTGATATCAGTGCTATTCAGGAGCGGAGACATAGTGCATACCTATTGCAGAATCAGAAGGTAACCATTTGTGTACTAATCATCGTAGTGATAGTTGCAACGAATGATTACTTTGCTGCACTAGTAGACAAAATTACAACTGTCTACAATTTAGCGTAGTTCTTTTAATTTGTTTCTCATTGGCTGGGATAATAGAGGTCAGTAATGATGTTACCCTTTAGGGCAAAGGTTCAGTGTGTGTCGGGGCAGAAAGTTATCTGATGGTCCTGTAGTATAGTTCCTAGGCACGGCATTCCCAGTTGCTGTAGCGGTCGGTCCTGGTTGTATATGATGAATGGGTGATTACATGTATGCGGTGTGAAAATACCTAACAATGTTCAGCATGGGTGAGACACGATATCCTCTTACCAATTACTCCATTGAGGTCAGAGTTATTTAGCTGAGAAGGTCAGGCAGGCGTTTTACATGGTTAGTCGAGAAAGCGAACAAAGCGATCCTAGGTGGTACAATTCTCCAACGGATCCTCTCGATTATGATGGGCAAATCTTTCAGTGGTTCGCAGGAGATTGATGGGAATATTTCTGGCATCTGTAACTTTCAGAAGACCCAAATATGGAGGTATTGACCAAATTGCGGTTCTTTTATCTTATGTTTATTCTCTAATAAACTTTGAGAATAATCTACAGGTACAATTATTGATCCTAATGGGATGCCAAAATGTATTACAACTTCAGGTTTGTGACAAGCGACTTTTTTGGGTAACCAATCAATGGCCCGCTGTGATAGTTCTCTATTCTGAGGGGCATTATATCATGAAGTTATTAATGATATTTATGTATATGTATATGTTTTATTGAAATATTTTGGCTTGTTAAATTTGGTTTTTGGGACACTTTTCTTTCAATTGTACTTCTCATTTAGGGCTAGCAGACCTTAATGTGGGCCAAACTTGTTAAGTTTTGAGACTTTTTAACTCCTAGAAGTTTGCAAGTATAATACTTGCTTAAAGTGTGGGTTCTAGGGGAGCTTTTTTTTGGCAGAAACTACACCACTTTTCATGTTGTGAATGAGGGTTCATACTTGGTTCAATCATTATCAATTTCACTCAATTCAAGACTTCGAAATTGTGGCGAGTTGCAACAACTTGAAATTGTGAGTCTTTAATCGCATTTCATTGTGTTGTGATTTCTTTTCTTCTCTATTTGTTGTATGTCTGGGGTTGATTTGAGGATAGTTCATTGGTCAGATTTACATTTATGTGCTAAACGAATTCTTGTGATTTATTTGAAGTACTTATATTTGATTTGGTCTCATTGTCAATTTTGCTTGAAAACGTGAATTTACCATTAGGAATGGGATCTTACTTTACGGTTTGTCTTTGTCCAAATTGAGGCTTCCTATTTGATGGTGTGTATATGACATTAGAGTGTTATTAGAAGCATTTTCTTTGGGGTATTCTAGTTATTTATTGGTGGATTGAAATTTCATCATTTCAACATTAGGGTTCATTTGAAAGTGCATTTTTGGATCCTGAATTTTGCCTAGATGAGATAGTTGATCTTAAGTCTTTTGGATGTGCTTTAAAGTGTGATTAGGCACATAATCGATGTCAATTCTAGAATAGAATTAACTATCTTTATCTTTCTTTAGCTAGTTTTTATTTATATACGATTTTATTATCTTGTTTCGATCTTTATTTTGATTCACAAAACAAAACCCCCCTCGTTTTCTTTTCTCTTTTTGCCTTTGATCTAGAAAATATCTTAATCCTAATAACCTTGTGGATTCGACCTTACTCACCATATATGCAAATTATATAATTGTCTTGGAGTAGGTTTTTTTTTTGGTTGGCGGATACGGACCATCCTATCAAATTTTGGCGTCGTTGACTGGGGATTGGTGTCCAATGTTATTTCTATTCTTGTATAGACGCGGTTTTCTCTGACAGGTGAATTAACGTATAATCCGGAGATTGAGAAGGACTCTAAAGAGGCTGCGACCAAGAAGTTGGAGTTCATCCATATGACTGAATTAGCATCGGATTTGTTTGATTCATCCCTTGATTAGAAAAAAGAAGACGATATAGGCCAAATCCCGAAAGAAACATTGCGAAGAATTGGCCGCCGGAGGTGAATAAACAACCCCGTTGTATTCGCTAACCCCGAACTAGCTATGGATTCGAGTTGAAGTCTGGGTTGATACCATATGCTAACACCTTTCATGGTCTCTGAGATCGAAGATCTCATAGCATCTTGAAAGAGGTTTATTAGTGCGTTTCTAGTATGAGGCGCAAGGGAAAAACTTCGGAACGAACCAGATCAAGCTACGGCTTTTACGTTTTTCTTTATGTAATAAAGCTAAAGATTGTTGTATTTATTTGCCTCCAGTTCTCATCACCACTTGGACAGATCTGGTGAGACTCTTCTTGGACAAAGTTTCCGAATCCAAAGACCGCTGGTAAAGAAGAAAATTTGTGGTATAAAACAAAGGGACACGAGACTCTTCTTGAGTATTGGGAGAGATTCAAGAATATTGTGTGCAAGCTAGCCACACCATGGGAGATATATTGAACAACTTCTTATCAAAATTACTTTTCGAGGGCTACTTTCGATGGAAAGAAAGATGATGGATGGCTGTAAGATGGAGGAGACCTATAGTAAACAAAAACCCTGGTCAAGCTGGGATATTGGATCTCCATTATGGTGCCATTCGCAACAATTTTGGGTATAGGCATGATACATCTTGATGGAGGTAAAATGAGGTAAGTGTGTCTAACACTTGACTTCCAATTTATTTAATCTAACTCCCTTGTGCAGCATGTTAGCTTTGGGAAATATCCCAGCAAGTGGAAGCTTGTGGAATTTGTGCTGCTCCTACTCATCCACGAACATGTTGCATTCCATTGAAGATGCCATCATGAACACGCCAATGCTGTAGGAGATTTCCAGGACAACGCAGAGAAGTATGATCCAATTCTATTACATACAATCCGGATTGGAGGGATCAATCCTAACTTCCAGAATATGCCGCCAATTAACCCTCAACTTTCCAACCAATTTCCAGCTAAGCAATCACACAAGTACCCCAAGCTTCCTTCACCATCTAGTAAGGTATGTTCTCTTGAGGAACATTGTTCATTCTCTTGCTGTTAACTACAAAAACAATTTCAGAGGTAAACAAGCCAGAGCAATTCAACAACTTTGAGCATCAGGTTTAAGCCCAACTTGCTTATGCTGTCACATAGGTTAGTAAATCAAGGAAGTTTCCTTCTCAAACTATTAAAAAACGAAGCAAAGCGTTACGAATTACCTGAGAGTGGACAGAATTGAGGATCTAAATAAGAAAGGTCATCCGTCTAATTTTGAGAGAAGAAACCAACAATGAGATTTTGACTTACGATGCCGCAGGACAACCAGATTAGAAGGTCTCTAGTTGACGCCATCATAGGTCACATTGATACTACATCCTTTCCCTCCAGATTGGCGAACATCCAGAATGAAGCAGAAGAAAAAGAGATTTCTAGAACAATAGTATCGCAAGTCGAGGTAATTAGTCTTTTGCTTGATGCCAATTAAGCAAGAAATACCGCGCTTTGCCTAGATTCATCTAAAGACTATGCCATAAAAAAGGAAGTGATTGGCAATGAAAGATTAGTGTGAGTGAAAATGTTTCAGCCATTATTCAGAAGAAGCTTCCCTCCTTAATGTAAGGATCCAGGTATGTTTAACCATTCACTTGCTCAAAATTGGTTATCTTGAAATCTCGCAAAGCCATGTGAGTTAGGTAGCTTTTTCAATGTCATTGCCTTTGTCTATTATCAACGTTTAAATGTTGGTTCCTTATGAAGGAAAGGGTGTATGGTTCAACTTGCTGATTGGTCCATTGTTTTATCCTGAGGGAGTTTCTAGAGGAGGTTTTAGCTTCAAGTCCAAGGGGTTGGTTTTTCTGTGATCTTATGTGTTGAAATGGACGATAGTGTTTCTCATAATTCATCCTGATTATTATTAGGGCGGTCCCTTCCTTAAGACTTCTAAAACGAAATATTGACTGTAAATGATGGCACATTACTCTGGAATTTGTGGTGAACGTGATTAAATTTAACATCTTATGATGCCATGAACGTCCACTCACTATAGCGATATTATCTCTGTTTTGATGCGCGAGGTTTTAACCCATTACCACAAGCACCAAGCTGGAATCAATAAACTTTATCCGAACAGCTCGCAGGAATGTCTAGCCAAAGACGTTAAGGAAAGGCGCTTCATGGGAGGTTAATCCCATGTAAAAAAAAAACAAGTCTTTCTAGTTTTGTTTTGCTTAGTTTTGGTTTTGCTTTTAGTTTCGTCTTTGATTTGTAGTGTGTTTTATTCTTTGGATTAGCGGCGCAAGAATTCACATTTAATCAGATCACATTCCAGAGCTTAAGGGAGAACTCCCATTCTAAGAGATGAGTACCGATAATATCTCCTTGATCTTATTCATTAATGTTCCTTCGAGTTGTTGATTCCTCTTCAATTGTGAAATAGTAGAGGAACAGTGAGGACAATGTTCAAGCTAAGTGTGGGGAGAGGATAATATAATATAGGAGAATAGGAATTGGTCTCATATTTGAATTTTTGTCCGTAAGCTATTTTAAGCCCATATTTTTTACAAATTTATCACGGAAAACTGTAGATTGTATAAAATGTTGTAATAAGCATCTACAAAAGGTGAAATTGCTTGTTCAAATTGCTTTACTCACTACTGCTGTGATTAGAATTACATGGTTAGTATTACGTAGTGAAATCTTTTAAGAAACAAATTTACCTTGTAATTTAGGCTTTAGATTGGAAGTCTAAGAGTAAGTCAAGTCCCTAAGTGAAAAATAAAAAGGTTTTACTTTAGGTTTTATAGCTTTGTATACTCTTTCAAGTGGTTTGTAAAGCAATCATTACACTTAAAAAAAAAATAAACCAAGCATAGCCATTACCCAATATTCACACTAATTGAGTTAAGGTATTTCTAACTTGAATGTTAGATGTGCGGAAGAGTCCGTCGGGGTAATCTCAAAAACCCGGTCACTTGAGTGACAAGGCTGGGAATGTGCCGACTCACATGAACTCACTATAAACGATAAAGAGAGAAAAGGCGAAAGATCATGGAAAGAAGGGGCAAAAACCCATCCAAAAATGATCTTGAATAAATCCAAAGAACATGACTGTAAACATTCATTGAAGAAAACAAGACTTATAATAGAAAGGGAGAAAAATCTATGGAAAGAGTTTGTTTCTATTGCTTTATGTTGCAAGGATTCATTGTTTGATAATATCCAACTTGAAGTTTAATTGGGTGTTTTTCCTTAGTGGATTAGTATTTACTTTTAGAATAATAATTTCTTTTGCTAAAAATAAGGATTAATGTTGGTTTTGTTTTGTTAGCTATTAAATTTTTTCATGGTAATTTGATCACAGAAACCAGTCTTGGTCTGAAGTAGTAGACATTGAAATTACAAGGTTATGATTGCAAATGAATTGGATGCTTGAATGATGAAAAGAAGTTTGTATAATATCTGATGGGAGGAAAAAAACAAAATTTCCAATAGATTTGTTGGCAATTGTTGAGGTCAAGCAAGAGTTTAAGTGTGGGGGAATTTGAATAGAGCATTTTATACTCAATCTTTATATGTATTAATTGTGTTAACTGTATTAATGATTTTATAGAAATCATTAAAGAAATGGTACTTAATTCTATATATTGGTGATAAATCAAGTTAAATGGAGTCAAGGATGCTAAATAAAAAAAATTCAAGTATATTTAGAGAAGTCATCGACACTTGGATCAACCGAGATAAGGAATATTACACCAATCGGAGGAAAGGGCACATGTGCATGTATCTGTCTAGAAGGAGGCACGGTTTGAGATCTGGCCATGTTGTAAAACCGTGCTTCCATCCTTACAGGAGAAAGAGAATGACACGGCTTAAGGACCACGGAGTGGTGGCTTGCGATGGGAGCAACCGTGCATTGAAGCCGTAGTGGAAGGCTAGAACAGTGCACAAGGAGAAGAAATTGTGGAACTTTGACAGATGAAGGAACGATCCTTGGATCTAGCCGTGGTGTAGACCGTGGTACACTCTGGACAAGGATGAAGACTTGTTGATTAGCTCAGAGGAAGGCACGTTGGGAATATTAGCGTGGGTGGAGCCGCTGGAACACAACTGGACACGGAGGATGAATACTGTGAAAAATGCAAAGAGGATGGCAGGCGCTTGACCACGGCAGTATGGTATAGGCGTGCCAGGGTGGATTGAATATTCACTTCATCGAAATCTACTTTGGGGGAAAGGAAAGATATTTTCGTATCTTGCTAGCAGAGATAACAATGCATCCCTCTAACAATATAAATAGAACCAACCTATGGGGTGAGGGGCAACTTTTAAATCTTTTTAAACTTTGAAATCTCTGGGATCTTGAGGAACTTGGAGACAAGCAGGCAAAGGGTTCATCATGTTTCATACTTTTATTTTCGTTTTATTGTGATCATGTGTGGCTAAGCTACTTTTCTATGCCAAAAGGGTCATAGCATATTTATTTCTTATGAATTTTGAGGTCTTAATTGACTTGTATGTTTTCCTATTCTTTGTGTTTTGGATAGTCATCAAATCTTATGATCGTAGTCGTCATTATTATCCTTGTTGATTAGTTTGAATTGGAGCTCTTCTTTCAATTAGCAAGATTAATATATTGTCAACTAGCACGTCAAATCCATAATTGTTTGGATTGTTCTAGTGGTTAGTGATACATAACATGTTTGGTTTTAAAATAGATGATCACAATTAATGTTATGGAGGTGTATGATATGTTTAAATAGGTTTTGTATAATCTACTGCATGAATTTGTGGTTTCTATAGTTTTTAATACTATTGGTTTGACTTAAATCCTAAGCTCTTGTCTAGGGTTGTCTAAATCGATAAGAGAAATAATCAAAGGAGCTTTCTTGATTCATCGTAGGAGGAAGTACGGAGAAGTTAGGGTTGTTAGAGAGTGTATTACCATTACAGTTATCATAGATATAAGTATAGAAAACATTTGCCATCGTTGATCAATTCCTAGAATTTAAACTCTCATGATTCATTTGGCTTGGTTTGTATCAATATACGATTCTATTATCTTGTTTCGAATTTATTTTAATTCACAAACAAACCCCCCTCATTTCTTTTCTCTTTTTGCCTTTGAAATTGAAATATCTTTAACCAATCCCTGGCGCATTCAATCCTACTCACACTATACTGCAAATCTATAATTGTCTAGGAGTAGGTTTTATTTTTTGTTAGATCGACACCCATCACATGGCTTTCTTTCCTTTAGATTGGTATCTGTATCCACGTATAATTCCACCTCTCGATGCATCATGTCCGGAAGTTATCGCGACCATGGCCCTTTGATATGGTGCCCTGGCGTTTTTTCAAACCGAAAGGCATACCTTT
>JBBMOL010001098.1:0-49334 GCA_037954665.1 Laguncularia racemosa
TTAATCTTTTTGAAGCTTGGTGCAAATTAATTCATTTTTTAATGGGTTTAAATGAGGGATTTGAAGCTATAAGGAATCAAATCTTGTCAATGGAACCTATGCCCATTACTAATAGGGCATTTTACCTCATACAACAAGTTGAGAAACAAAAGCTCATCACTAGGATTGGAACTACTAATGTCAAAAGTTTTGCATTTGTTGCAAATAGGGAGAGAGTGAACTTCTTAGCAAATAAAAGGAGAGGAAAGAATTTCCAAGGGAATAAGGTTGTTTGTCGACATCGCAAAGGAGAAGGACATACTCTAGAAACTTGTTTCTAAATCATTGACTATCTAAAGTAATATAAAGGGAAAAGAATTTGAACAAGATGGCATCAAAGGTTGAAACTCAAAAGTTAGAGCCATTGATATTAGACACTCCATTTGACAGTTTTATTAATGTTGTAGGTGATAGTTGTTCTCTTTATCACCAAATGATACAGAATGTTTGCAATGAGGTCATAAAGATAATGAAAGGGAAAGTTTCTCAAGAGAGTTCAAGCTTCATGCCAAATGTTATTCATTGTGCAGGTAATGCCAATTTTTTTTTTTTTTTTCAATCTTAGTTCCTTAAAAAACAATATGTGCTCTTGGGTTGTAGACACTAGTGCCATAAATATATAACTCCTTTTAAGACCTTCCTTTAAATATAACCCATTTGGAAAA
Source organism: Laguncularia racemosa (assembly GCA_037954665.1). Taxonomy (NCBI): domain Eukaryota; kingdom Viridiplantae; phylum Streptophyta; class Magnoliopsida; order Myrtales; family Combretaceae; genus Laguncularia; species Laguncularia racemosa. The sequence goes on from JBBMOL010001098.1 coordinate 705, forward strand.
ACCCATTTTAGTACACTTACTTGATGACAATTTAAAACTTGTTCATATGGTAAGATCTATTGCAATCGGTTCTCAATTTGCTCTACACCATGTTTTATATATCTCAAACTTCAAACACAATCTTTTGTCAATCTCTAGAGCTACTTTTGACAACAAAATGGTAGTCACTATTGATTCTTAAATTTTTAGGGCCAAAAATCTAAGAAGGTTGTAGCATTAGCCAAAGTTCATAATGGGTTGCAGATATTGAAGCAATCTATTAGAGAATGTTTTAGAAATTTGCATACTTGTAATTAGCTTGTTAGTCATGTGAATGATTCTTCTTGTAATAAAACCAATTCACTTCATTTATTGCATGCAAGACTTAGTCATGTATCCATTTCTAAGATCTAACATTTGGATGTCTACAAGAACTTTGATTCTTCTCATTTCTTGTGTGAAAGTTATCAAATATCAAATTTTCATAGGTTTCCATTTCCTCACAATGTTCATCATTATAATGCCTTGTTTCATTTACTACACATTGACATTTAGGGACAGTATAATGTTCATTACATCATGAGAGCATCTTATTTTGTTACCATTGTTGATGATTATTCTCAAAGTACATGAACTTTTTTATGAATAATAAGTCTCAAGTACCAAGAATTCTTGGCAAGTTCTTCTATTATATTTCAAATCATTTTTCTCCTCAACCAAAGTTCATTAGGTTAAACAATAGAGCTGAGTTTTTTTTTTTCTAATTGTTATAATTCTTCGTTTGATAAATTTGGAAGTATCCATCATCAAATTGTTATACACTCCTCAACAAAATTTTCATGTGGAACATTAACATCAACATATTCTAAGATACAGCTAGTGCATTATGTTTTCATGTTAATTTGCCTAAAGCATTTTGAGGAGAGTGTGTTAACTACTACTTACCTTATCAATAAGATGCTCATATCTGTCCTAAACTGAAAATCACCACATTAAGTTTTCTTTGATGAAAAATCCACATATGATCATCTATGTGTTATGGGTTTTTATGCTTTGTTGCATGTGATCCAAAATCTTCTAATAAGTTTGAACCCGGGGGGGGGGGGGTGGTGTCCATCTTGGTTATCAAAATGGGTGCAAAGCCTATAAAGTTTTTTCCTTACAATCTTTGAAAATTCTTCTTAGTAGAGATGTAGTTTTCTATGACATATTCCCTTTTTGATGTAGTTTAGATACCTCTTCAAATCCACCTACTTCTCACACACAGTAGCATATATCTTTGTCTATAGAACCAAAGCAACATACATCCTTACTCATCTATAGAACCACCATCATTTTGTTATGTCTTTTTCTTCTAATCCTATTCCCTCTTCTATATGTCCTCCATCAAATTATCATCATACTCACAATTCTCCAACAGTTGTATGCAAGTCATCCAGAATTTCTAAACCATCCAATTGGTTGCAGGACTATGTTTGTTCCCTTTCTAATAGTAATAGTAACCATGAACCTAATCATCCATATCCTCTCTTCTCAGCTAATACTTTTGCTAACTATCCTCATGATTTCATTCGGTTTATAGCAAGCATGTTAGGAACTAAAGAACCTTATTGTTATTCTCAAATAGGTAAGATTGAGGATTGGGTTCTTACCATGAACAAAGAATTAGATGCTTTAGAACTTAATGATACATGGGAGCTTACATCCTTGCCCAAAGGTAAAAAGGCCATTGGTTGTAAATGGATTTATAAAATCAAATATAGACCAAATGGAAGTGTTAAACGTTACAAGGTAAAGTCGGTTGCTAAAGGAAACATCCAAGTTGAGGGAATCAATTATCATAACACCTTTTCACCTATAGTTAAATTGGGTACTATTAGGATTTTATTTGTTGTTGCTTGAGTTAAGAGATGGCCAGTTTTCCAATTGGATATTAGCAATGCCTTTTTACATGGTTTTCTTAATGAGGAAATTTATATGAAGCCACTTGAGGGATATTCTAAAGCTAAACCTAACTAAGTTTTTAAGCTCAAAAGATCTTTATATAGTCTCTAGGAAGCCTCGAAACAGTCAAATGTTGAAGTTTGCAATTTTCTTCTTACTTATGGTTTTCGTCAGTCTAAAAGTGATTACTTCTTATTTGTTAGACACACTAAACACAAGTTTGCTCTCTTGTTGTATGTGGATGATTTGTTGATCATAGGTACAAGTGTTGATGCTATTATACAATAGCTTAAGCATGATTTGCACTAGACATTCACCATTAAGGATCTTGGTGAAGCTAGGTTCTTTTTAGGTCTCAAATTGTGTTGTACTTCTCATGGCATATTAGCCAACCAACATAAGTTCATTCTTGACATTTTATATGATGCTAGTGTGACTAGTTGTAAGCCTATAGAAATTTCCTTACCTCCTGGTCAAAATTTATTCAAGGATGATAGTCTATTACTTGCTAAACTGCTACAATATAAATTCCTTGTTGGACAACTCTTGTACGTCATACTTACAAGACTTGATTTAGTTTTCAGTGTTCATCATTTAAGCCAATTTTTGGCTACTCCACAAGTTACACATTTGAATGCTACTTTTCATGTGTTACGATATTTAAAGGGCAATTCTTCTCTTAGGTTGTTTTATTCATCCGATACTCCATTGTCTCTTACTTGTTATAGTGATTCTAATTGGGGTTCATCATTACATGACTGTAGATCTCTTTTTGGTTTTTGTGTTTTTCTTGGCAGTTATGTTATCTCTTGGAAAACCAAGAAACAAGAGACCATTAGCACATCTACAACAAAGGTAAAAATGTCATAGCATGAGTGCTTCAACTAAGGAGTTGCTTTGGATTTGCTACTTTTTAAATGATTTGTGTGACTTGCCAATTCATTTATATTGTGACAATAAGTCCACTCTTCATATTGTTGCCAACCCATGTTTCATAATCAAACCAATCATATTGAAGTGGATGTTTATTTCATCTTTGATCATGTTGCACAAGATCTTCTACAAACTTCTTATGTTCCTTTTTCTTCTCAATTAGCCAATTTACTTACCAAATCACTTCTAGCACAAGATTTTGACTTGCTAATTCATTTATATTTGTTATTTACTAGATACATTTATATTTTGTTATGCTTTGTAATCTTTGTACATATAGCAAATAGATAGCTACAGCAAAGTCAATTAAGATCACAATATACAATTTCTTCTTCTCAAACTCATCAAGTTCAGAGATTAGAATCGGTTTTCTATCAAAATTTTGCGTAATTCCACACTTTTACTTTCCTTTCTTCTTAGAAGAAAATGATATTACACAATATTCTTTTATCTTCATTTCCAATCTCTTCTTACTATTCAACCACTTTCTATTTCTCACATAAACGAAGGGGCAAGAAGCCCTCGAAAACCCACCAGCCAACGAAGATGAAGATGCTTCTGATCCGATCCTTCTTTCAAAAGCAAGAATTTTTATGATATGACAGCACAGGACATAGATTCAAGCAAAATTATATTTTATGTTGAGTGCAGCATGTCTAGTAGTAATCATATCTTGTGAAAAAGAAAATGGAATAAAACCATTCCCATTGAAGGTGGGTTTAAAGTTTTCACTCCCTATTTCATGGGTAGGAGTAGGATTATTGTTAGTAGATTTTTGGGAAATCCAACTTCTTTAAACGACTTTTTTTTTTCTATACGCACTAGCTTATTTCGAGCAAATTGTTAATGTAATTTTTTATGTATTTAACACTTCTATTTTTAAAATTACACATTATATTCCCGTTTAAAAAGTATATTTAGATCTTATTTTAATAATTTATCTTTAGATAAAATATTATAAGAGCACTAAAATTAAAAAATATGAATTTAACTAAAAAATTGTCATATTCGAGTCTATATCTATTTTTTCTAAAGATATAGATATAGATGCCACTAGGTAAATCATTATAAGATATCCAACCTATCCAAATCGGTTTTAGGATAAAATTAGTTATTACTTAAAAACCCTATAGGATTTGGATGAATTTCGAGTTTTAGAAAAATTCCAATGAGAAAACGCAACCCACTAAAAAAATCTAGATAATAATGTTTTCAAAATTTAAGGGTTTTAACCTACTAACTTATTATATTGAATTAAAGAAGACTTTTTTTTTTATTTTATACATTAAAATTTTGAAAACCCTAATCATATCTCTATTGTCTAATCTCACTATTATTATCTCCCAAGCACATCTACATCCCTCAGTTTAATATCTCTTCTAAACTATTTTATTAATTTTTTTTCTCCTCATAGGTACCAATATAATTGAGGAAAATGATTAGTTGAACTTCCATTAATTTTGATGAGTATTTACGAAAAAGATGAGATAAATTTTAGTTAATTTTTGAAATTTAGTAAATCATGTCATAAACTTGTAGGAATACGTAATTAATGAGTTAAACGTTATTTAATTTAAAATTTGGATGAATGTCCTTACGGTATATTGAACTCTGAATTACAACAGTTTTTAAGTATGATTTAATAAAGTTCATTTTATTGAGCTTCAAGTTTTTAAGTATAATTCAATAATATTTGTATGAGATTATTTTATAAGAATTGCAAGTACAAGTGATCATATTTATTACAATTGTTTTTATATAAATAATTTATATCATAATATAACATTTTATCATTTTACTCATAATATATGTTTCTATGAATGGTAAAAATAAATTATAAGTGTTAATTTTAGAACAAATTGGAAGATTTTGGAATAATACCTTATTGAATCTTTCTTTGTATAATTTGGACTTTGATGAGTACATTTTGTATTTTGTATTTTCTTTACTTGAATTAGCCCTCACACCTTATGTATACACAAAAATGAATTGATATTTTAAATATTTCTACAATGATATAGTTTTTTTTTCCTTTTTTAATTATTTCATATCTTTCCATAAAAGAATTTTCATTGATTATATATGTTTAAATTGTAAACTAAATCAAACCAATTTGTTAGGATTAAAATATATATATATCAAACTGTATCTTATGGTTTGATTTAGAATAATAATAATAATTATATAAAAAAAAAAGCCAATCCTAATCTATAATTTAATTTTTTTCATAGGAAACTAAATAGCGAACAAATGCCACACCCTAATAAAAAGTATTACTTTAAACCTTTTAGAACCTTATTAGAGTAGCTTACAGGCACAATTTCACTTTAGAAATCACCCAAACTAATTATTAGCCAACAAGAAGCTCAAACTCCTCTTATATTCCATTATAAAAATTTAATTTTTTTTTTCTCGACAGAAAAGGGAAAATATATTTACAGAATTAAGTAGGGTGATAAAACATCCATTACATGCGACTTAGTCGAGCAAAAAATAATGTTAAGAAATGAGAATATCCACCTTTCCTATTTTGGAGACATATGATAAAGAAGTACAAGAAAGAATATCTATTTAGTTAGGCCTAAAAAATAATAATAGTGATTCAGATTTATCATCAGAAAATAATTTATCTCAATCATATCTTATTGGATTTATAGGTATTTATATCTACTTTAGCTTTTATAAAAAATAATCTACTATCCGGATGTAATTATATAGTATTATGTATTTTTTTAAAATAAACTACATTTACTTGACTATATGGCGATGTTAATTAGCCATAATTTTCTTGCACAAGTTGAAGACTACAAGCACTTGTTTCAACCAGCAGTCCGTCCCATAACTTTTATGCACAAGTAGGTTCTAGTGTGATCATGAAACTGGTCACTTTCCGCCGCATGTCGGCAAGCCTGGAATTAATGGTTATGTTTCTGTTGTGTATTAGTGTGTGCGCGCGCTTTTTAAATATGTAATTACTAGCAAGATGGCCATTTTTAATGTGCCAAGAGCCGAAAATTGCGAGGCAGGCCAAAAACTTAACCTGCGGGTAGAAAATTTTGGTCTGCGTCCATGTGGCCCGTAGAGCGGGACAGGCAACTCATCGTGGGCATGGGTTGGCTCGCTTACCTGAAAAAAAAAAAAAAAAGAAAAAGGCGATGCAGTTCCATATCTTTACTTGATATATTGGTCATTAGTCAAAAGATATAAAAATAATTCAAATATCAAAAATCAAAATTTAACACAATGTTGGAAAGCTCAATGTAAAATGACATATATTGTCAATGCTATTGGAGAATTGAAAATGAGGAATTTGGAAAAAAAAATTAAGAGTTTAACATTGTCAGTTTCGTAGAGTTAAACAAATTAAATGATTATAAAGATAAAATGAAATATAACAAATAAAGAAAGAGGTAATCATAAAAATATCATTCTAAATTTATAAAAAAAAATTACGAGCAAGGCGAGCTAACCCTCATTGGCCTATGGAGTGGGGTAAGCCGAATTTTTCTATCTGTAACCCTTGCGAGCCATTACAAGTCGACCCGTATCGACCCACAGACCAGTGCAGGTTAAGGTTGGTCTGCTCGTTTAACTCGCATTCTCGGTTCTAGTGTCAATTCAATTTTTTTTTTAAAATAATAATAATAACTAATCTATCACGAAGCTAATTAATAAAATATAAAAAAAGTTAAAAATAATCAAATTTGTATTACCATTTAACATGCATTTAAAATAAGGAGGCATAAGACTGTAGTTTTCTTTTAATGAGAGCAAAAGTATGCGTAAATAAAGCAAGTCACACAGATCGACTTGTTTAACCCAACATTACCCTACGGTTTAACATTTAAAATGTACAAACTAATGCAGCCCACTTAACTCGCAAAACAATATGGTTAGAACCGAAAATTTCTATTCGCTTCTTAAGCGGGCGTTTTAGATTGTTTAGCCCTCTTGCAAGTTCAGGCAGTACACGATAGCTTTAACAGTATGTTTTTGCTGCTTGACGCCAACTGTCTAGCACCTGTAATGGACTTCAAGGGTGTCCATAATTCGTATCTTATCATCTTCCCTCAGGATGGAGCAACTGTAAGAAAAGCCTATTGCTACTAACGCCTATGGCCTTAGTTAAGATGTCAGCAACTAAAAGCTTGGAAGGAATGTAAGTAGTAGAACCGAAAGGCTCTGAAATCTTGTCACGAGTGAAATGCATATCTATTTCAATGTGCTTGGTATGGCCATGTAAACATGGATTAGAGGCAATTAGTTGAAAGATTTGTTGTCACAAAATAGGGGAAATCAGGTGAAATATACAGCATCCATAAGAGCAACGTCCAATTGTTGCTGGCCTAAGGCATTAGAAACTGTTTTCTTCTTTGTTTTCCAGGAAATTTGCCCAGAAAAAACCGCAATAACCAGTCGATGAGCATCGATTCACGAGCATGAACCCTAATCAGAATCAGAATAATTTCGGTGACTCTAAAGAACTGTGAGCTGAATGAAACGACCCAGTGCAAACCATCCTTTGAGATATTGTAATACATGCAGTGGAGCATCTAGATGAGGTTGTCATGAAGATCATACAAACTGGCTCAGTTATTGTACCACATAGGACAAATCAGGCCGAATGAGAGTCAAATAAAGTAAGCAGTCCTACAGTGTGTCTGTAAAAACTGAGATAATAAAAGGAGAACCAGCATCCGCAACCACATATAACTTTAAAACCTTGGCGTGATAGGAACTTTGGTGGTTTAGAACCAGTCTGCACCAAGTAAAATGTCCATGTACACTAGCACTGATCAACATAGAGCCTGAATCCAAGTGAATCTTTGAGTCCAAGAAAATTTTGCAACTCCCATATAAAGAATGAGCTGAACTCTAGGATGCCTTATCATAAACTTCACGAGGAATCGATAGGAGTCTCCATCATTATTAATGTTCAGCTGACATAGTGGTCAATGTATTACAAGCAACATAAGAGTATAGCCAACTTAGCTACATGAGAAAATGCTATCATCCTCACCAGGAATTTGAGCGTATTCTTTTGCCACTAGGCACGCCTCATATCAATCTACAATGCCATTAAGCTTGTATTTGATTTTGTAAATCCACTTCAACCCAATAGGCTTCTCGCCTGAGGTAAGTCATTCAGCTCCCAAGTGTTATTAGCATTAAGAGCATTAAGCTCATTTTCCACAGCAGCAACCCACTTTAAATAAGCTTAAGCACATTTTCCATAGCAGCAATCCACTTTTCAGTGGCTTTAGCTTGTGAATAACAAGTTGGATAAGAAACAGTGAAAACATTAGAAGGGAATGCTACATAATCTGGTGGAAAGATATTAAAATGGTCAGGTCTGAAAACTAGGTGTGTTGTGGAGAGGATGACCAAGAGGAGGAAATTACTAAAATGGCGTTTGGATTTGTCTGAACAGTATGGACATAATCTTGAAACCATAAAGGTTTTTTGTTATCCCTCTCTGACTCCGTAAGTTTAAACTTGCAGATGCATCAGAAGTAAGCCTGGGGCATGAAGGAAGAGAAGTGACTTATGGATAGTTGGGCAGTTAGGGCATTATTAAAAGATGACCATGTAAGATTGTCACTTTATTTCTCTCAATAAGTATAAGATAATCTTAATAAGTTGTACTTCAAGTCTTAAGAATCCGAAATTCTATAAATCATCACAAATTGGCCTAATCTTCTGTATCCTTTTACTGGTATATAGATCATATTGGCCTATCTACAGAATCAGATAAACCTTTAGATGAGGATTAATTCAATAATAAGACTACAGTATGTATATATGAAAGTTATTGTCTGCAAGCTTACATCCTCATTGAGCTCCCTATATTCAATTGACGTTTACATGAACCTTTAAAGCAATGGATCTGTGGTTCTGTATTCAACTATGAAGCTATCCTAGCGTTAGTTTTATCCTTCTCCATTTGCTGCTGTTGCCTTATGTCATGTCCATTTAAACACCTTCATAAATCACAATGGAAGAGGATTGTTGGAAGATCGATAATCCAGACTTGAAGTTGTTATAATGTCTAGAGATATTTGCAGGGGATCTCCACCAATTTCTTCTAGCAACACTAGAAGGTTTCCTGAATCTTTGAGAAAGGGTCGAGGCACGTGATACCTGATGGGACAAAATAAAGAGTTTAACTATCTTGAATTGGCAAAGAAGAAAATTCTTAGATTAAAATGACAGTGTATTTCACTATGTTACGGTTTCTTTTTATTTCCTTGTATTATGTCAGCTTGGCAATCACATATGAAGTGCTATTTTCAGAAATTCTATATCTTGAGGCATTTCTTAGTCTAAAGTGAAATCTGAATAGTCGCTCCTAGCTTCTCCATTGTTAACTGAATAGTATAAATTATCGTTTCAACAAAGAAAGATACAAAGATGACTTCCACCTCAATTCAGATATAAATCTGAAAATTCAATAGGCAAACTAATGTATAAACAGTTGTTCTCATGAAAATGCTGATGCATTTGTTTCTATAAGCAAAATCAACACTATTGTTTCTGGTGTAATCCTAATTTCATATGTCGTAGAGGGAGCTCTGTGCTATAAGTTACAAAATTTGTTTCTATTTGATTAGATATTGATGTACAAACTTAGTATATCAATGTTTTGAACTCTTGGCATATTTCAACTATCTTGTATGGAGAAATCTCCTTTCCATCCTTTCCTCTTATAAAACAAAGTTGCATACCTTATTATTAACATTGTACAGAAAAATACGGTTGTAATACTTACAATATCTGCGATGGGTTTCCCTTTTCTGTAGGAAATGAGATCCAGTAGCGGCCGATACTCTGCCCATTAATCCAAGCTTCTCCTTTCCCCATTGAACTGAGGTTTAATGCAAGGGGGCTTCTTCCCTCGGGTGCATCAAAAACATACTGCAACTTATTTGCATATGGACAGTTGTAAATGAGAAACAGAAAAAGCTATCATCATAGCAGTCCTAATTCATATCCTGTTTATATGGTTGCTTTCATATAAAGGAAAAGAACATGTACTACCAATCAGCTACTTCTATATGTTTCCACTGTTTCCTTGATTCCAAAAAAAAAAAAAAAAAACTAGTTATTACCATCACCTAGATAAGCATTTAGGAAGAGAAAATACAAATGTATGCACCTTGTACCAAGTAAGTGGCTGATTCTTGGAAATCCTAGAACTCCACTCAACCTTGCCCAAATTTTCTTCTTTATAAATTTGCAGCTTCTCACCATATAGACCCACCTTCAATAAGTGCAAGTAAGGAGCATTTATACCTTTCCTCAACATGAAATCCACACTTGCAAGAATCTGTAGATATAGGTATATGGAGATCTTACCTGATACCCCCATGAGTAGTTTGTCAAATTATACAGTCCGTCAGAGCAGTGAACTGTTACTTCAGTCAAGCCAGCAAATCTACTCTCCAAATAGGCTCCTGAGTCCTTCAGACACGATACGGATGGTCAAATTGTGTTAACATTTATGAAAGAAGAATGATTTTGCAAATACTTACTGGTAGTCCAACCATAACACTAAGAATGGAAATGTTGTTCTTCTCATTGGTTAGGACTATTGGGTTCTCCAATGTAAATCCTTTTACATCATGGTTTCCATGAGCATGACCTGAGAAAAACAGCTTAGCTTTCCTGTACATCAACCTGAAATATCATGTACTTCTTGATACAAGACTTATTCTCTAAAGAAATTCGAACTACAGCTAGTAAGATTGCTGTAATATGTAATTAGAAAATCTGGGCCATTGACGTTGAGTGGTATCCATGCCATTTCATTCATGATAATCTCATAATATAGTTTCTCGAACTTACCCATGTGTGCATTGTTGATGTAAGCATGTGCCACATGCGCACGAGACTCAACATGAAGCATTGGTTCTGTGCATGATGAATTAGGCTGAAACCTGGTAATCTCATGTGAAAAAACAGAGTTATTATACAGGCTAGATTGAACCATTACATGCATAAAGTAGGACAAAACCCTGTGATCTCATGTCATAACAGAGTTACAATGCAGGTTGAGTATGAACTAGTTATATTTGTAGTTAGTGTATCAATTTAGCAACAGAAATAATGAACATACCCGACAGTGTACCAAAGGTAATCAGATTCATCTTTTGTTGTATTCATATGCTCTAGTAGCATATTATATCTTAATACAGTATCTGGGAAGTTTATAACTGCATCTTCAAATTGTTGCCATTTGTCAGTTGATTCGTACATCTCACTAACTGTTGCCACTCTCGTATTTCCTGCAGTATTTACCTGTACGTTATGAAGAAGAGATAAGATCATCTTTTCTATCTTTATCTTATATTTTAATTGGATCATTCACTTCTAAGCCCCAGCATAACTATTTCTCTAAAATATCAAATCAAAAGCCAGTTGATGAAATGTAAAATGCTCTTGTGGACCTCTTTTTATCATCTTCCCTAAAAGTTGTTTGTATGCTCAGGTTCCTCCTGTCATGGTGAAAACGCCAGTAATATACAAACTTGCTTCTAATTCATTTAGAATATATAGATCAAGTTTTTACGATCATTTACTCTGTTTATGATGTTAGCTTATTGGCCAAGAAAAGATAGACTGTAGTAAGTAGCATCATAAAAAGCTTCCAATATCCATGTGCTTTCCCAGAAAAATCATCAAACTTAAACTTATGCTCATATAGATTACGGCAACATAGGAACATGTCACAACTTACCTTTGCTGTGTTGAAAATCGTGATTCTACAATCTTGCAAAATACTAATAGACATTGGGAGCAACTCAAATGAATTGTTATGGAATTGAACCGTAACGTTACCGCCGTTATCATTGTTGACAAGAAATGCGACGCATCCTCCTGTTTCTTCTTCAAAAACATAGGCCTGCATTGAACATGCATATATTTATTATTAAAATGCACCATCATATTAGAACATGAGACTTCTCAAGGAGAAAATAAAGTACTTGGCAGTACCTCTTGAAGTCGGCCTAAAGAGAAATGGGTTCTCGCTCCCTGCAGCAAGGGTGTAGAGCAATTCTTAATTGCAGCATGCAACTCTTTAAGATGTCCATATTTTGGCTGCCTTATTAAACCTAGATTTATATAATATAACTAGTCAAGTTAAATTCCGTTCGAAGTTGGTGAATAACTTGTAGATCTATATCTCACCATATTCGTCGAGAGGAGCTTGATCATAGTAACTTGCTATAACATAAGAGGAGCTTGTTCTCCCAAAATTCGTGCCACCATGGTACTACAAAAATGTCAGATGTTAATGTTATTTAATAGGATAGAACTTATTGACAAACCTACATCTTGGGGACATCAATGGACGATTATGAAAGCATATATGATATAAGTATATATTCTTACCATGTAATAATTTATATAACTTCCATTTAGTCTTGCAATAAAGAGCGTGACATGGAATGCAATGTCTTCAGCTGATCTTATGTATGGCTCTCCTCCATAAACTTGATAGCTTAAAAAGAAAACAGAGATCGGACGTTCTCGTAATATTTTCACCATTTTGTTGAAAATGAAATAATAGAAGTATCATGAAAATCTAAGCCACTAATATACGAGTCTAAACAATAGCTCAAACATAGTATCATTGAATATTCATACTAATAAAACAAATTTTGAAATGACAATGCAGCAAATGCTCAACTGCTATGGGCCATTTCTTTGTCATTATGTTATTTTTCTAGCTGAAGGTATTCATCTCCAAAGCAATTCAGGAAAAAGTCTAGAACCAGCGAGATTGTTCCTATTTTAATTCTTGAATTATATTCCTAGAACACATAATCTTCCAAATTCCTCGGATAAAGGAAAAAGATGCTCTTCTAGATGCAGAGGCAGTTGCTGAAAACACAGATGTCATATTGTAGATTTTAACGGAAAACAAATTAAAAGTTTTTGCATTCTGCTGCAATGAGAAGAATAAAACCAAGCATAGCATGCTGTAGGCACTCTTTATTCATCTTAATGGCAGATAACTTCCAATGTTCAACTTCGAAATAAAACCAAGCACATGAGTTTATTGTCCTAGGTTGGAACAAGCTGATAAGATCCCCTTTTGAGTTCCCAATACATCCTCTTTCATACCATCATATATGGATAGCTTACTAAGATTCTTACTAATATTTTTTGGACTAGACCGTGACGGCCTGGATCTTAGAGTTGGCTAAAAAATCACCTAGAATTATGCAATTGTATGGTAAGCAATGCCAGCATTGTCATATGACCCAACCCTATCACTTTTGTTTTCATAACAAAAACTAGACCTGAATGATGACAACAAAGGCCCCATATCAGCCACCTGAACGGCTGAACTTTGCTTCCGTTTTCTATGATATAATGCATAACATGAGAATGATTACTACAAGTGCCAGAGAATATAATTCATAACGTGGGAAAAGAGGCATACAAGGATGTCCAATTCTCTGTCCACATTGCTGGCTTATTTGGTGAGTTCGGCCCTGCAAAAGTTCTTCCACATCTCATCCCATTGCAGGTATTGATCTGCACGTCGCAACACATTTATATGCAGAGGAAATTCAGCAGTAAACTACGACCAGTTCGGCTAAACCACTAAAGCAAGAACAAAAATATTGCCATACTCTGGAGAACATGAACTAACCACTGGATCAGGAGCATCATCCTGCTTACACATGGACCACGGCACACCGGTTTGAAGATCAACTGCCATTTTTGCTGCCCATAGAACATAGGGCGGTCCTTTCTCGCGGAAAGCTGCTTCTACGTTTTTGTATTCATTCTCTATCTATGAAACAGATGAAGAAAGGATAGTCCATCAAAGCCAATAAGAAGGAAGTTGGTACATTCTTGAAGCTATTGAATTGCCTTTAATTTGGTCACCTGGGATAGTATTATGGGGCCACCATGGGAGGCATATAAATTTTCAGACTTCATGAGGTTCACTATCTTTGTTGTAAAGTTTTGCATGTAGAACTGAAGCAAGAAATCACAAGAGAGATGAGTCACACAACTTTCAGTGCTTGCATTGAGATAAAGCTATGATTGGAAGGCCAAATACACAAAATCTGCCTAGGAACTCAATAAAGATTTGCAATTAAAACCCTTAACTTGAGGGGTATGAATGAACTAAATCCGCTAGCAAATTACTTGATTCAACTCGATATTTATTCTAGTTTAATTTGATTGCAGTCAATTCAAACTCGAGCTTAAGCTGTTCAAGTAATTTCTCAAACCTTTTTTTCTTTTTTTTAGGCTAATAAATCTAATTTGAGCTATATAATATTTGACTCTACAAGTTTACCATCCTAGTCAAGCTTGAAGAAATATAAGTCTGAGTTTTATGATCAATATTATTTTATCAAAACATCTTTTTTAAAATATAAAACGATGTCAAACCATCTTATAGTTTTGAGCCTTAATTGTAATTTTCATTTAAAATTGAGGATTGCTTGCTGAAAATTAAAAGACAACCAACTCATCTAAAATTTTAATCAATTTCATGTAGGCACAATGCATCTCTTACATACTGAGCACATTATTTAATTAAATTAAAAAATAGATAAGTATTTGCAGCTAGTGTAAGGAAACTATTTTAGCATGACCATACTACGTTGACATGTATTTACTATTATTTGATAGTCGTTTTATATAAAAATCTTCAAATTTTTTTTTAATAATCCCATATATTATTTATAGTATTTTTATACACTTATATCGTGGGTGCGAGATTTACTAATACCTTAACCTACTCATAGTATAGAGGGATACGTACACAGCATATACTTTAGGAAGAGATAGGGATGTTATACAGACCTTGAAAGGCTCATTATCACTCCGGAAAACAATACCAGGGACATCATGCAACCAAAACGGAAAACCCCTGAGGTGTTCATATGCCAAAAAAATTGTTAGTTTTTTTTTTTCCTTTATTCCTTTTATATAAAAAAAAAATCAAATTATCAATATCCCACTTTCCTTAGAAAACATAGTAAGTCCGTGAATTTTTCAAAACAAATCACATAATTTTTTTTTTAAATCACCGAAATCTAAGTGTCGAATATTATAGATTAAATTTATATCGATGCATTATGTTCATATTATAAAAATCTACCAATGATGACTCGATGAAAAATAGCAAATGTGTATTATTAAATTAAAACATATCATTAAACTTCATATAAGCAACAAGATCTTATAATCTATAAGTATAAATATTCATGTTTCAATAGGACGATCGGAGTTGGTTCCACCAGTAAGTAAGTAAGTATGCATAGAAGACAATTACAAAGTGGAGTATGATGTACCAACCCATAATTCCATTCGCTCTCGATGAAGGGCCCAATTCTGAGGCAAGCATATAGCCCTTGGGCATGGATTTCCTTCATGAAGGCCACCAGGTCAAGTCTTCCACTAAAATCATACTGCAATTCAGCAGGCCCAGATGAAGTTAAATATATCAGCGGTTCCTCTGAACCAGTCTTTAGAGCCGCAGTTCTAAGCCGGTTTGTGGAATTCCCGGCTTTGACCACGGCTCAGAGTAATTCCATATAAAATACATTTCTGTAAGCAAATAAAGGGTGAAATTCGGTTCGGTTCTCTATCTGAATTGGCAGTTTTAATCGTAAGTCTATGAGCATATCCAGTTAAAGATAGAATGGAACGATATTCTTTTAGGTTTCCAATCTTTTTTCAAATTCAGAAAGAAAAAACCATAATTGCCTCATATTATTCTTGTTCTTTTCCACTACTAGCAAGACGAGACCGGCCATATTCATGAGGGTGATGGTGTTGTTAAAAAAAAAAAAAAAAAGATTTTTCCTTTTCTTTTTCTTTTTTTATTTTTTTATTTATTTTTCACATGACCTGGGGATTGATGTTGTTACAAACTAGTAGTTACCTGGCCAGGCTGGGGCTCGTGTTGGTTCCAGAACACGTATGTCTGAATAGCATCAACTCCTCCTTCCTTTGCTTTAGCAATTAAATCTGGCCACATCTGCAACATATCATGTTAATATGTTTCGGCATTGCAACATATTTATACATTTTAGCGTATACTTTGATTTTCTTGTAATCGTATTATTATTATTATTGTTTTAATTTAACAAGGGCAAGGGATATATATATACAATGAATAGCCTTACATAAAAAAGGAGTCTAGGTCCTCTAATATGAATAGCCTCGCATAAAAAGGAGTCTAGGTCCTCCAATACGAATAGCCTCGCATAAAAAGGAGTCTAGCAATGGACAAGGCCTATGGGACAAATTGGTTAAATTTATATATTAGCACTATTATTCCATCCTAGTAAAAGCTGCTATCGGTACCTCATTAATGCAAATTCAATGTGAATTATTGAAAAATCTATCACCTTTGTGATGCTCTTTTTTTCTCGGTAATTACAATAAATACTATTAAACTATAAATACCTTAACAAGCATCATAATTAATTGAGAATATCCCTCTCGGCATACAAATTTCATTTTTTTTTCCCCATCCCATGATTCATCTGTGAATAGAACCCGTCCAGCTCAAGCGATCCTGGTACTTAAATGCAGTGCCTATATTTTATTTCTCCTTATTGTCCTAGCTCTATTAATATAAGTTGCTTGGTTTTCACTACTATACCATAAATTAATGACACTAGACTAGAGTGCATAACTAATATCGTTCTGTTTTTCATGCTTGCATTTATTGCCCTCTTAAATTTTTAGAACAAATATAGTCTTCACATAATTAATGGTGTTAAAAAAAAAAAAAAAAAAAAGGGCCCTAAAGCAATTTTCCAAATAAGCTACTTCACATTCTATTTAATTTTTATAACTTACATAAAGTTAGATAAAAAATAATACATTAATACAAGATATGAATAAATAAAAATTTGATACGTATTGGATTATAATAGTTATACTATGATAATCGATTTTATGTGATGTTATTGGCCATGAAGTACCAAACATGAGGTGTAACCCATACCGAAGCTTTTTGCTAAGTTTAGGCCGGTTCACGTTCTTTTTGCATCAAAGAGGAGGGAGAAGGACAAATATATAGTGAAAGACAACTGCAGAGCATAACTGAAAAGGCGGTTGTCGACAAAAAAAAAGCTACTTCAGGCCGGATCGAGTACACACAGCATGCTGCAACCCGTGATGCTACAGACACTTCCGACAATCTGTCCTATACCCACGCCAACATCTTTGGTCGTCTGAGATTGTAGCGTAACCAATCGGAATAAGTCATACTAAACCCATTCTAATCTTTTAAATATATATATATTCAATATCGGCTGTGGTTGTTCTGCTCAGGTTAGAACAACATGGGACAACTTAAGATTTCGTTTTTGACTAAGTTAAGGTAATATCACTTTAATTCAAAGTAACATTATTAATTTGGGGTAAAAAAAAAATGAGAGGACAAAATGTCTTTGGTTAATTAAGAGAGAAGAAAAGGAAATTCGAGTGAAATGAAGAAAAATTAAAACAAGAACTTTTCTTAAATTTAATTTTTTTTATATTTGGAGAGGAGTAAAAGTGGTCGTAAAATTATGAATCAAAAGAATTATGATATATGTTTATGAAAATAAAATGAAAGGCTATCTTGTCAATTAAATACTTTACTTTCTTTTTTAATTTGGATTTAAGTTTTTTTTTTTTTTTTTCTTTTTGTCATGCCAACCGAAAGTGACAACTTTTCTTCATTCATTTCCCTTTGCAAAAAACATAATGTAGAATAGAATGACTTTTTATTATATGAATTCCATTTTTGACAAAAAGAACTAAAATTACTCGAGGATGTATCCAAATAAACTAAACTATTAACGCATGCTAGAAAGTTCTAAGCTTGTTCTCTGTATTTGACAAATTTTAGGAACACTCCCAATAATCCACAACAAGTTCTATTCTTATAAAAAAAAAAATTTAAATCATCTGATGTTTACATGAATTATTAAAACGAGATAATTAATTTGTTGACAAGTTTGTAAACTCAGATGGCATTGAAAGATGCGGTACTACAGCTGTAAATTGTGTTTTCGTAGGATTTTGCCTTAGCGAAGTTCTCAATCAAGAAAGACGACACCCGAAAGGAGTTAAAATTATTTCACAAGTTGACTTGTTCAGTGGACCCAAATAGGGTGGCTTGATAGAGTGATGAGTCATTCACGTTACTGCTTGATAAACTTTCCAGCATAATTACCGAAATAAACGGGTATTTCGATGCTTCAATCATCGTCTAACGCTATAAAAGTTAAATACGGCATAGATTACAACAGT
Organism: Laguncularia racemosa; assembly: GCA_037954665.1. Lineage (NCBI taxonomy): Eukaryota > Viridiplantae > Streptophyta > Magnoliopsida > Myrtales > Combretaceae > Laguncularia > Laguncularia racemosa. Next base: position 18,849 of record JBBMOL010001098.1, read on the forward strand.
TAGATGATGGATTTGAGAGTTCTAAACTACGGAATAATCCTGCAATGGAGCTCATGAACTTGACCATATGTTGCAGAAGAGAAGCCGGATGACGAGACATCATAAATTATTCAAAAAAAATGGTGTAGCTGATCCTAAAGTATAGACATTCCGGTGTATTACGATCACCTCTTCCGACATGAAAGTCGACATGATTTCGAAAGTAAATTCCAAAATGTTTCATAATGCAATCTCAGTATTCATCGGACTAACAAAATTTTATATCAAGAAATGTAAAATGCATGAGACAACCACAATCTAAAGGACAGGTTAAATTGGGATAATGAAAATGGAGAGAAACCATATGGTTCATACAACGTAAATTTGTGATAAGAATTACCTCAGGAGTGCTTCGAGGATAGTGAATCGAACCGGAGAAGAGGAGCTTCCTCTGTCCATCAATGACGAGTGATCTTCCATCATATGTCACCTCTCCTCCTTCGACGCAGAAGCTTCTTGTTGTTAATGTTGTTGTCACGAGAAGTAGCATCAAATATACCAAACGCATCATTCGTAGGGATTGAGCTGAGCTGGTTTTGGGTGGTTGGGGGTTTGTTTTTGTGTGTTTTCTTGAACTTGTGGTTGTACCTGTGATGATAACGTACGACTGATTGCTCCAACACCTATATATACACGCCGTATAAGGCCATTTAGTGAAGGTTTTATATGGGGTAACAATCTTAAATATTATACTTTTTATAAAAATTTCACAAATATTATACTCGGAATAATTATTTCATTTGAAAGCGCATACATAATTTATGACTTTAAGATAAAAAAAAAATTAAAACTGAAAACGCAAACTCAGTTCACGTCTATAGTACAATTTGTACTGAAAGACGTGAAGCAAAATACTGAAGGCATGAACCTTACAATTATATTGAAAGTGCGGACCTCATTCGCACTTTCAAGCAAAATGCTTGAAAGCACAGATCAGGTATATGTTTTCTGTTTTAATTTTTTTTAATCCTAAAATCACAAACCGCATCCGTGTCTTTAAAATATATTTTAGGAATAATTATTTCGAATGCAATATTTACATAATTCTTTTTTAAAACTACAATATTTAAGAGTATTATACATTTTATATGTTGATTTTGTTTCCTTATTTTTATATCTACTATATGCTATCGAGTGCACAGCGAGATAAAAAAAAATTAAGAAAAAGTTTAAAAGTAAAATTAAAACCCTCCTTTTTTTAATTATTTTAAAAGTTTAAAGAGTTTATTTTTAAATCTCGAAAGTTAGAGCTAACATCTTGAATCCACCCATAAGACTATTTCCAATAATAAGAATTCCATTTAAAATTCATAAATGCCACATTAACATTTTTTAAAATCTTTTTTTTTTTTAAGATTTCTTCACCTTATATCTAAGGTTCTTAAATCAAGATCTTTAAGATTCATTTATATTATTTATATAATTCACAATACAAATTTTAAACCAAACGGTACTAGAAACAAAATAATAATAATAATAATATGACAACTTTTTGAGATTCTTAACCAAAAACCCAGCCACAGTGGAGATGGCATAAGTGATATATTAAGACACTTGCTAATGTGACCACTATATTATGTTATTTAAGCGAAAAGGTAAAGTTTTAGACTAGGCACCTCACTAGCCTCAAATATTTTAGATTATGGCTAAATATCCCTAATTTATAAGTAATTTAACTTTGACATAATTTCTTTAATATTCTTTTAAAATTTTCCTTGTGGTTTATTTTGTAATTATGTTATTATATATATATATATATTTATCTTTACAATTTATTTAACTTGCTTCATTAGAGAAGTGTCACAAAATCAATGCAATGTTTCCACATAAGGTGATAAAACATAATACCCCAAAACTAGGAATTTGTGGTAGGGCCTAATCAAGAAAATTTTAAAAAGAAATCTTTCCATATAACAATTGATAACGCCTTGAAACCATGTAACACAGGAAAATACATACATGTACGTATGTATGTATTTATCTTTTATAATTTATAAGATATAAAATATTAAACAAAAGCATAATAATTTTTTTCTATTTTTTTTTTTAATTTTTCTTCTAGAATATTACCCTTATAGTAAAAAGAAAAAAAAAACTAAACAGAACATCAAATTATTTACTTTGTCGTCTAAAATAAATTGATCAATCAAATGACATATTTTCTGAACAAAAATAAATAAATCAAATGATATGTTTGTTCCAATTTTTGCCTTTTCCTCTAAAGGACTAAAATCAGAATGCCTGCTTTTTCCTAGTCGTACTTTGTTTTATATCATTTTATAATTTTGATTTTCTTAGGTATGTAAAATGTTTCCCTTAAAAAGGAAATCCATTTAAGCTTCTCGTAGTAATAAATATTCACATTCGCAATTTCTAAAAAAAGATTTCCCCTTTAAGCAATTAAACCAATAAGAGTTACTCATTTTAATTTCTTTCACTCGATTTGTACTGATTAATGTATTTATTTGTTATACATTTTCATTTGGTAGAGTTATTTTAGTAGATAATTGATTGAAATCTCTTTTCCAGTTGCAAATTTTGATACTAAAATTGGGATAAAAATAAAAAAAAAGAAGTGAAAACTTCATTGGTTTGTCACGTCCCAACTAGGTAAACTATGCCTATGCATACCGATGGATATTGATATAATAACATCCTTAGCTACCATTATACCATTAGTATACATAAAACTTTATATTCAGACTAATAATGTAAATGGAAACCAATCTATTACCTTGAAAAAATAATATACTATTCAATAAAATCTACTTATTATATTAAACTCGAGTTTTTTACAAATCTTTGGATTATAGTACTTAGAGTCATTCAGCCGATTGATCATCACTCACTACTTCATTCCTTTGATTTATGTATCAACATAGGTTCTATCAAGGTAGCCTAAGGTTGTGGATACTTACAAAGAAATCTATAAGGGAATGAGCAAAAATCACATGTTCAATAACCGGCAAAGAATTAGTGTTATACATATCGACCAAAACAAACAAATTTTTTAGAATGTATGCAACAACCAATAGTGACATCCATATAACATTAATCAAGCATCATGAGACTAGAGAAATTAACCCCACTTTAGCCTAAGTTTCGAGGGGTTGACTAATATGTAAAATATTGTCCCATCAAACCTAGGCTTGCATAATAGACCCTTATGTGAGTTCTTCTTAAACCCATTAGGACAATCCATGTAATAACTTTTGTCTTGTACAACAAGCTCCTCTCCTATCACTTAATTTCGTAAAGGTTTAAAGAAGAACACCATTCATAGTCCTCACCTAATAGGCGATGTTTAGTGAGCAGAAATAATACAACAAGATGTAATGCATGTCCGATTATTAGACTAGATATAACATTAATCTAATTTGGAGGGCGGTCAAACAGTATTATACTAAGCCACAATACAATTAATATTCATAAGCAACATTTAGAAACCCCAAAGTAGTTAGGCACAGCTATCACAATCATTACAATCACATTTGCTATATGTGCACACAAAATCTATATTATAAATATAAGCAAGTGTAATGACTTATAGTCCCTTGTTAACAAAATAAATACAGTAGTGAGGTAGGCCACTCACCTAGGCTATAATGTGTCTATGAAGTAAATCCTAAAAAGTGTAGTAAATATGTTTAAGTTAATAGTAAATAATAACATGTAATTAGTAAAGTATTTATAATAATTTCTAAAGAAGGTTATATAACAAGTTTTATGGTAGGTTTTGCATAAGGTTTTTGGCATAAAATGAAGTAAAGTTTTGCTACTTTTCTTAGAAGAATAATAGTTTATAGTATCATATATGGGTTGTTTAGCAAATGCAATAAGGGTGTAGGTGATATTAAGGGTTATCTTATCTTTTGATAGCTTTTCTTTAATTAATGTAGATTTTCAAGTTTCCTATCTTATATTTGTTAAGTTCTTAGAGTTTGTTTTTATTTAAGCTCTTTAACTATGTTTTGTGTTTAATTCATTGAGATAGGTATGGTTACTCTAATGGTGTGAGTAATCTTTTCTCTTAACTTGACCGGCGGTAGTTTATTGATTAGAAAGGTTTCAACCTAAGTTCTAAGTTAAGTCTTGAATTGAGTTTTATATATATGATTAAGTAAGGTGAAGGTCCTTACATGGATTAAGGGTAAATTTAGCTATTAATTTTATTTTAAACATATGCATCGTACAATTACATGCATGGTTTGCTATTAGTAATTACTTAATCCATATTGTAAATTATTTCCCGTATTATGGTATCTTTCCCTTGTAAACATTGCAAAGAATGGTTTATACTGCAGTAAGCAAAGTTGACTTTAACAGGCTGAAAACTTGCTGCAATAAGGCTATTACAGTAAGCAAGGCCGCCGCATAGGCTTGCCGCAAGAGGCTCACTCTAACAACCCTCTATAGCAAGTCGACTCGCTGCAATGGACCTTCTTATATCATCATATATCATTCATTTTAATATAACCAAAAAACCTACCTAATTATGTAGAGTATCATAACGCCTAGTACAATAAGATTATCCGGTACACTCTTCGTATATATTTACTTATTGAGGTTTTTCATTTCTCCAGTAAATTCAAAAGCCTTCATTACTACTTAAGATATAATATTACCGTAGTCTACTTACGAGCTTGTTCATGAGTTTACTCACTTACATTATAAACAAGTCAACTCATGAATCTGAATAGAAAATTCAATTTCGTTTATTTAGATAGATAAGTATTATTTGAGTTTGATCCTAGCTCATTTATAAATTGAATTCGAGTCCAATGAAGCTTAAATAAGGTTCAACCAAAATGCTAATAAAGTTTAAAATTAAAAAATATTGCTTTTTTTAATTAAAAATAATTTAGTTTGAGTTTAAGGATTCAAATTAGTTTAACCTCACAAATTGAACCTTGAACCATTTGAATATTATTCAAACTAAAATACAAATCAAATTAAAAAAAAAAAAAAACCGTTTAACTACTATTCGGTTCGGTTCGATATAGCACGAAAGAGGCCATCTATACCTAGGTGAAAGTGTGACGGTCCAAAATTTGTCCAGAACAACTTGGGAAAAAGCTTTTGGAACATGTTTTAACTTTAAGCACATTCGATCTAAATATGAAGAAAATATGAGATCCGATAGAGTTAAAATTACTCGCAATCATGCAAATCGTGCTACTCATCATGTGGGAAGGAGAACGCAAAGAGAAAAATTGAAGAAAATGCGATTGATGGTATGTATAAAAACTGACCAAAAAAATTTATTTGTTAGAAAATGAGAGGAAGATTAAAGAGGAAGGGGAAGCTGAAGAGGTATAGTTTTTATTTTTATTTATTCAATTTGTTTTTACCAAAGTTAAGAGGATTCATTAAGAAAATAATTTATCAGTATTAATCATTAAGAAAATAATTTATTAGTATTAATATAATACGTGTTTAGATAATTAATAAGTAAATCTTAATGAAATTTAAATATGTAATAGTAATAATATTTATGATTTTATGTATATATTAATATTTTATTAATACTTACAACTATTAATTCATAATAGTTAAACTATTAAATTAGTCTATTTGCCACGTGTCATATTTTAAGTGGTTAGGAAAGCCTTATGGAGGCAAACTGCGATAGCAAATTTTCATCGAGGAAGTAACATGATACTCTTGCATTTTAAAGATTGTTTCATCCTATTTTTTCCAATGTCACTCTAAACATTTACAACGAAATTAAAAAGTGTATACGTGTTTCTCTGGAACACCAAGTCTTTATCGTTACGTAGTTTGATACCTTTTCATTGTGTACGCTGTACACCAAGATTGATTCTCCCTCACTTATAAAGCTATTCTATATCTAAACTGTATTTATTTAAAATTTAATATTTAAAAATTTATCCAATAGGTTACAATTTCAAAACTAATGTTTGGATGATTTTTTTTTTTTTTTTTTTGCTGCATCATAGGACAATTATGGTAAAAAATGATGAGTGGGAAATGGAAGTTGAAAAATTGATAGTATATGTACATTGAGGGATATGAGACCATATATATATATATATATATATATATATATATATATATAATCTAATATTTATTCATTATCCATTCAATTATTTATTTATATCGTAGAATTTATTTCTAAGGTTTAACTTTATCTCAAATGCAAAAGGTCATAGATGAATTGAACTGTTTTCAAACTACTTGAGTTCAACTCGCTTTAAATTTGATTCAAATCAAGATTGATTTATAAACGAGCTAAACTCAAACTCAAAATAAAGTTGTTTATCTAAAAGGGCAAAGCTTAATTCTATAACTTTGATGCCTGGTAAAAGTTGAAAATGGCTAAAGCTCAATAATATTTTAAATTGACTTAATTCTAAAGGACAATTGCATTATATTTATATTTGTTCAAATGATCAGCCATTTTTTCTCAAAATCAACATATGCACCGAAAAGTAAATATTAATTTATGTATATTAATTGACTATACAAAAGATTTGAGAAATCAATTTATGTACGTAAATATTAGCATTAGAGTCAAATAGCTTTCTTTTTTCTTTTGTGTTTTTTTTTTTTAATAGTTAGATAAAAAAGATGATAAATAACTGCTCATAACAAGTTAAAAATAGTATAATCATGCTCCTTTAGGAATTCAATCTTCTCTTGTCCCACTCCTCCTATGGTTTGAACCCCCATGCACTTGCATTAATCAAAGCGCACCACCTTGTGGGCAGAGTCTAGTTGCTTGTTACCAATCCAATACTCAAATATCCCACCTTCTATTTCGAATCTTCGGCTATTGAGGGCTTGTGTTTAACATTTCTGTAAACCCGGTCCGCACGCCATACTTATGCTCCTCCAACCTCAGCACAGCAGAAGATAATCTGGGCTTAAGATTGTCTTACAAGTCATGTTGACGTGCCTGAAACACTAAGCTTGCCACGTGACGCCAAAGCTTTGGAATCAAGAGACGCTTGCACACGGTCCCGTGAACCCATCTCTTGAGTTGAAAGTTAAAACTCGCCATAGACAAAATCCTCCATTAAGTTGTCATGTCTCATTGATGTCTGTCCAAGAAAAGCCAACCAAATCCTTAATTAGGTACATATATGTGTGATTCCTCAAAAGTTTAGAAGCTTTAATGGTAATAAAATATGTGCTTATGTTTTCGTAATAACTGTTTTATTTATTTTTTTGGCATAATCCGTTATATATTTATAAATAAATTTATTAATATGTAAAAAATTATAAATTATACGTGAAAATTCACTTAAATTTTAATCATATCAATCGACACATTTTGGCTTATTGGTGTATAAAATTAAAGTTTAGGATGTTAACAACGAACATGTCTACTAGAAATTAAAGAAAGAACTTTAAGAATAAAGTTTGGTTGTTGAGGTGAACTCTATTTTCAAAGAAAACAAAATATTTGTTTCTATAAGATTAAAAGAATCCTTTTAGTTAAGTAGCTCAATTGTAAGTTTTCATTACACGAACTTTAAATCTTTACTTTAACGAAAATGTAGGTGGAGTTGATTTTCTTCTAAAAGCAGTGATACAACGATCGATGAATTTATTATGAAGTCATTTTTCTTTCAACATTGATTTTCGCATTTTACAAGCTGAAGCCTGGAACATCAACCGTTTTATTGTTTGTTTAGAACATTATCATTGATAGGCATCTCATAAATGCCTTAAAAACATCACATCGATATTTTAAATAATCCTCAAACCTCTCCATTTTATCCATTAATCTCTTTAAAAAAAGGTTATTAACATTATTTATATTATCTATAGAATCTATAATATGAAAATTACACAAAATTAATACTACAGAAAAAAAAAAAAAAAAAAAGGAACACTTCTATAGGTTTTCTGCCAGAAGATCCAAAAAGGTAAAGAACTTAGCTTTATTGTTACAAGGTCCTTAAGATGGAATACTTAACTTGAGGAAAACTTTATAATACTAATATGTCATATAATAAATAAATATCAATAAAATTTTAATACATAAAACAAAAATTATATTTTTTTTTAAATACCTATTGTTATTATCGCATGTTTAAATGATATTAATATTTATTTATTATTTATCTAAACATATAATATATTAACATCGATAAATTCTTTTCTACATAATTTAGAGACTTGGGACAATCATCACCACCAATAAAATGCCCTTGTCAAAAGCTTCCATATCCTTTAGTACTCTTGCGAAAACAAAAGCGGGGCGGGGGGCTTTCTCTACATAACACTAATCCAATTTATCATTTTCTCGGTGGGGAGCATTTTTATCTCGTCAAGCATGGAATCATTTGAATTAACAAGTCAATTTGAGAGAGAGTCTTCTATAAGAAGAGTTGCTGGACGTGCATGGGAAGCTGTTCAAACCTTAATGTCAAGTGTTCCCACATCTCATGCGAATTTAGAACTAAATATTATTAAAGTGACGATAGGAATGACGAAAAATAACTAAATAAATAAGAAAGCAAACACATGATTAATACACGGAATCGTATTGTGAGATGCCATCATGTCATTTGCAACAGTGTTTCAGACTAAAATTTCGTGCTATTTATCATTTTCCATATTATTATTGTCTACAAGGAGCGTTTCAATACTTGCTGTACTCACTTGTCATTATAACAAGAGAGATATTCTTAGCTATCTATTAAGCCAAGAGGGTTCCTGGTGTCTTAACTATGTCGCAGTTGGACAAGATTAGGGGTGAATTTAAAAAGCTTTATCGATATTACATTCCACATGCATATATACATATTATTACGTCCATATTTTATTGACATTTAATCATTGTTTTTATGTATCGAAAACGTGTAATGCTAATGAATCTTTCTACGTTGAGAGGAGAGGACGATAAGACATATATGAAAGCCGTAACTTAAATACAAACACAGAAAATGCAGCGGAAATAGGGAAATCACTAACCTCTTGCCATTGCTTAATACGGAGAGGAACAAAACCGTCAAGTCCCGGAACCTTCAAGATCTTCAGAGCATTCAAAAAACTCACAAGATGGTAATGTGTTTTTATAGAATTTTTCATGCTTTGGGACCTTGAATCCAATAGCTATTTATAGAGAAACTTTCCATCAAAGTTTCCTAAAATCATGCTAATGGGTTAGTGGGTAATATGGTTTATTAGGATTAAGTGGATAGTGGGAACATGGGAATTGTAGTTAGTGGAAGTTGGGGTTTGTGGTTCCTAAAAAATAGGACCATACTTCCACCATTCCAACATTCTCCCACTTGGTCCGTATCTTTTACTTTAATACCACAAATCCTTAGACTTTAAGAAAACACAATACACGAATCATGGCGATATTTTCCCTTTATTACTCGAGTAGTATCTTCCATGTATTACAATGTATCAAGTTTTCAAACCTCTTTCCCAACAGCTTAATGAATAAACCCAACGTTTATTCTAGGTCCAAACTTTATTGATATTTCTCCAAATAAACAAAATGTACACAACAAATATGAGAAATATCTACTCTATAGAGTTTCACTAACACATAATGGAACCAAGTCCCATACTGACAACATGATCCTTAAATCTTTGTGGCGGCATGCCTTTAGTCAAAGGATCGGCTAACATCAGCTCTGTGTTAATATACTGAATGACCACTTTCTTATCTTTAACACGTTCCCTTATGGCCAAATATTTTATGTCGATATGTTTGCTTCGACTTCCACTCTTATTATTTTTAGCCATAAAGACTGCAGCTAAATTGTCACAATACATCCTCAGTGGCTTAGATATAGAATCCACAAGTCTAAGCCCTTCGATGAAACTCTTCAACCATACACCTTGTGAGGTAGCCTCAAAACACGAAACGAACTCAGCTTCCATAGTAGAAGTAGCAGTTAAAGTCTGCTTGGCACTTCTCCATGAAATGGCTCCACCGGCTAACATGAAAATGTAACCTGATGTTGATTTTCGAGAATCAACGCATCCGACGAAGTCTGAATCAGAGTAGCCAATTACTTCCAAATCATCTGACCGTTTATACATAAGCATGTAATCTTTTGTCCCTTGAAGATCTCTCAAGACTTTCTTTGCAACTTTCCAGTGGTCAAGTCCCGGATTTGACTGATATCTTCCTAACATTCCAACAGCAAATGCAATGTCAGGTCTAGTACAAACCTGAGCATACATTAAGCTTCCAACAGCTGAAGCATAAGGAATGTTCTTCATTTGCTCTCTTTCAAACTCGTTTTTAGGGCATTGGTCCAAATGGAGCTTATCACCCTTCATGATAGGAGCAACGCTAGGTGAACAATTTTTCATCCGAAATCTTTCTAAAATTTTGTTAATATATGTTTCTTGAGATAGACCTAAGATTCTTCTATGTCTATCTCGATGAATCTTAATCCCAATGACATGAGATGCATCACCCATATCCTTCATATCAAAAATTTTAGAAAGAAATTATTTCACCTCATGTAACATACCCTTATCATTTGATGCAAGTAGGATATCATCCACATATAGGATAAGAAAACAAATCTTACTCCCACTAACCTTTTTATATATACATTGATCCATGATATTCTCAACGAAACCAAATGAAGAGATAACATCATGAAATTTTAAATACCATTGACGGGAGGCTTGTTTTAATCCATAAATGGATTTCTTTAGCTTGCAAACCAAGTGATCACCATCACTAGAGGAAAATCCTTCAGGTTGTTTCATATAAACCTCTTCCTCTAGATTACCATTTAGGAAAGCTGTTTTCACATCCATTTGTTGTAACTCAAGATCAAATTGAGCTACTAATGCTAATATTATGCGTAAGGAGTCTTTCCTGGATACAGGACTGAAGGTCTCTGTGTAATCAATTCCTTCACGTTGAGTGAACCCTTTAGCAACAAGTCTAGCCTTATATCTTTCAATGTTGCCCAATGAGTCTCTTTTAGTTTTAAAGACCCATTTATTACCTATGGCTTTTACACCGTTGGGCAACGGGACAAGATCCCAGACTTCATTACTCTTCATAGAATTCATCTCATCTAACATAGCATTATACCATAAATTTGACTCATCACAATTCATAGCTTCCTTGAAAGACTCAGGATCATTTTCAGCTCCAATATTGTACTCAGATTCTTGTAAATACACAATATAATCACTAGGGATTGCTAATCTCCTTTCTCTAGTAGATCTCCTTAAAATTGGGACAACATTTTCTTGTGGATCATGTTGCTCAATCATTTCTTGATTTTGATCTACTATGATTTCCTCAGCAATTTGTGGATTTTCATTGATTGGTTGTTCAACACCTATTTGAACTCGAGGAGTGTTGTGAACAACAACCAATCTCTCACCTGATGTGGAAGGTAGATCTTGCTCATGAACTATGTCTTGAGATAGATCACTCCCACTTATTGAGTCATATTCAAGAAATTTTGCATTTCTTGATTCCATAATCCTAGTAGTGTGAGATGGACAATAAAATCTGTATCCTTTGGACTTTTCGACATATCCAATGAAATACCCACTTATAGTCCGAGGATCCAGTTTCTTTTCTTGTGGGTTGTAAACTCTAACTTCAGACGGGCATCCCCATACACGCATATGACGCAAACTCGGTTTCCAACCTTTGAACAACTCAAATGGTGTTTTAGAAACAGCCTTGGTTGGAACTCTGTTTAATATATACGCAGCCGTCTTTAATGCTTCAATCCATAAGGATTTAGGCAGTTTAGAGCTACTAAACATACTTCGCACCATTTCCATTGATGTTCGGTTTCTTCTTTCCGCAACACCATTCTGATCAGGTGAACCTGGCATGGTGTATTGGGCAACTATACCGTTATCTTGAAGAAACTTAGCAAAAGGACCTGGTGCTTGTCCATCTTCAGTGTATCTACCATAATACTCACCACCTCTATCAGTTCTCACAATCTTGATTTGCTTACCGCATTGTTTCTCTACTTCAGCTTTGAAAACCTTAAAGGCTTCCAACGCTTCACTTTTATGATGAAGCATGTAAAGATACATGTATCGTGAGTAATCATCTATAAATGTGATAAAGTATTTCTGACCTTGATTATCCATATCTGGACAACAAATATCAGAATGGATAATTTCTAATATGGCCGAACTCCTTTTGGCACCTTTCTTTGACTTGTTAGTCTGCTTTCCCTTTATGCAGTCTATACAAGTACCAAAATCAGTGAAATCTAAATGACTAAGTATACCATCATTCACCAATCTTTTAACTCTCTCTATAGAGATATGACCTAATCTACGGTGCCATAAGGTAAAAGAATCCTCATTCATAACACAACGTTTAGTACTAGCTTGTACATGCATAACATCATGAGTAGCATTATTATGTAAATTTAATAAATAAAGACCATCCATCGAAGAACCATCACCAATATGATTGGATTTATAAAATAAATCAAAACCATTGTTTGAAAAGTTAAAAGTAAATTCCGAAGGTACAAGTTTTGAAACTGAAATCAAATTCCTAGAAAAACTAGAAACATAAAAGGTCTTTTCAAGAATTAAATTAAAGCCACTCTTAAGTACTAATATGCATGTCCCAATAGCTTCCACATGCGATTCTATCTTGTTTCCAGAATAGATAAATCGCTCAGCTCCCACTAGTTTCCGCAGGTTTTGTATACCCTGCATGGAATTGGAAATATGGATCGTAGATCCGGAATCAATCCACCATGTGTTACAATTCACATCAACCATGTTAGACTCAAAACAAACATATGAGACTAAGTTACCTTTCTTTTCAAGCCAATTTTTATGCTTGACACAGTCTTTCTTTATGTGTCCTTTCTTTTTACAGAAAAAACACTTGGACTCTTTCTTGATGTCAGCATTTGGTTGGATTTTACCCTTCCCTTTTCCTTTGACTTTGCCGGTTTTCTTTCCTTGAGTAACCATCATTGCATTTTCTCCCATCTCCAGAGTTAATCGGGCTTCCTCTTCTTCACACATGGTCAATAGATCATCTATTGTCCATTTGTCCTTATGTGTGTTGTAAGAGATCTTAAAAAGTCCATACTGTGATGGAAGGGTCGTCAGAATAAAATGCACTAGGAAAGCATCCGACATCTCAATCTCTAGAGCCTTCAAGCGATTTGCTAAATCACGCATTTTGTTGATGTGTTCTCAACGCCTTTCACAGAAGTCAACTTAGCAGATGTGAACTTCATAATCAAGGTGCTAGCTAGAGACTTCTTAGAAGTCTTAAATTGCCTTTCAAGGGCATCTAGCAACTCTTTGACATTTTTATATTGATCCACTGAGCCACGGACATCCGCAGTGAGTTTGCTCTTAATGAACATGATACTAAGTCGGTTAGACCGTTCCCATTTCTCATGAAGATCAAACTCAGCTTGAGTGCTTTCTTCACTCAGAAGTGGCTCATCCTTAATAGTGGCATAGTCAATGTCCAAACACCCCAAATGAAGAAGTATATTATCTCTCCAAGTCTTAAAGTTTTCACTTGTTAAAATAGGGATTTCTACTTTAGTATCAGTCAAAGGTTGCATAGCTGCAAACACAAACATGCTTAATTCTTAATTTGAGACTATAACATAAATCATAATTTACCAATACAAATCATGCAATAATGAATCTAGCGACATAAAAATTTCTTGTGGGCTAAATTTTTAATTCAATAAGATTCATTCCTTATAATAGACATTATATTTCTTTTACTTCATAATCACTTTATGAGATCCGTCCTTAATAAGGCTGTTGTGGCTATACCTCAATGCTTTATGGATCATCAAACAAAATAAATGTAAAGTCTAAACATTTCTTATGTGATACCGTATAAATAACTCCGTTCAATAGAGGCTACTTTGGCTAAACCTCAATCAAACAAAATTATTTTTATCACTTGAGATCAGATAAATTTCCAGGAAAGACGCGTAGGTTAAACAAAAGGTCCCACTTAAAATCCAGCCTCCTTAGACAGAATTCGAACGAATTCCCAGGAAAGACGTGGAGGGGTCACATTTGTCCCACGATAATGTCTCCTTAGACAAAATTAATCTGACTCAATTTAGACTTTTAACTTAATGTTTTATGAAGTTATTTAATGTCTATAATACTAAATGTGATTTCTAATAAATAATCCAATCTAAATAAGGCTGTTGTGGCTACGCCAAAATTTATTAGAATTATTTAATCACAAGACAACAATAATTGCTATTGCTAAACATCATGCAATAACTCTAAATGTACTTAAACATGAACAATATATTGCATGCATAATAAATTCGAAACATACATACAATCACATACCAATTTAAGCACCTTGAACAAATACTAAAATTGAAAAATCCTAATGCAATTTCATTAACGGTATTTTAAATAATTAACAAGCTAGTGTATATAAACCATAAATTTATATATACACAAATTATTTAAAATAAATACAGAATTTAATACAAAATAAAATTCCACAAAAGTTTTTCACAAAACTGTAAGTGAAAATGTTAAATAAAATTGACATGTTAAATTTCAAGAAAAAATTATTTAAGAAAAATACTAAATAATTTTATTTCCAATTTAACATGTCATAAATTTTTATTTTAAAAAAAAAGGATAATACTTGATGTTGGCAAATAAAATCCAACATTATTACTCAATTATTATACTTGAAAATTGAGTAAAATTAAGTACAAAATTAATAAAAAATTAATTTGCACCATAAAAATCTAATTTAAAAAATTAATTTTCTCCAGAAAAATTGATACAAATAAATGTATTATAAATTTGATAAAAATTTATCAAAACCAATTTAAATTAAAATTGAATTGAAAAAGGAGAAAATTAATTTTTTTCGAAATCGCAAGGCAATGGTTTAATTACGGCTCTGATACCAAATGAAAGCCGTAACTTAAATACAAATACAGAAAATGCAACGGAAATAGGAAAATCACTAACCTCTTGCCATTACTTAATACGGAGAGGAACAAAACCGTCAAGTCCCGGAACCTTCAAGATCTTCAGAGCATTCAAAAAACTCACAAGATGGTAATGTGTTTTTATAGAATTTTTCATGCTCTGGGACCTTGAATCCAATAGCTATTTATAGAGAAACTTTCCATCAAAGTTTCCTAAAATCATGCTAATGGGTTAGTGGGTAATATGGTTGATTAGGATTAAGTGGATAGTGGAAACATGGGAATTGTAGTTAGTGGAAGTTGTGGTTTGTGGTTCCTATCCACCATTCCAACAATATAACCGAGGGTTTTTGTAATGGTGAGAAATGGAAACGAAGTTGATGTCCAAAAGTCTAGAATATATAGATGATAACTCATGGAAGGAGTAGTCCCTATACATCTTCGGCTTAAATTCTCTAAAACCCTTACCCTTTATTTTCTGCCTACTTTTTATAGATGCACTGTTGTGGATTCGTGTTATTATAATAGAATCAATCAACTTAATGTCATTAAAAAAGAAAGTTTGAGTAAAATTAGAAAAGGATATTTTGCAAAACAAAGCTTACAAAACCAATTTATCCCTTTTTGGTTGTATTCGGGACTTTCAGAAATTATTTTGATTTTGTATTAATTATAAACATGAATAAGATTTAAGTCGTGAAATTACAATATAAAAAAACTCGATATGATACAAGAGTAAAATACCATTTACAATAGCCAATAGAACAAATTATTGAATTCAGACGATGTTGAAATTTTCAAAATTCAGCCTAGTGGTAAACCTTACGACTTAGAAAACTAGGCCACAGGTATTTTGTCAGTGCATGCACATTCAAAGCCACCATGTTTGCCATGAATAATCGAATTGAAAAGGTAAATAGTTATTGTTTATTTATTTTGTTTTTTTCTGGCCATTTATTTTCAATAAAATCCGATGAGGAGAATATGTCATCGGTGGTGCTTTGGTTACAGTAGTAGATCGTACTGATTGACGCTTTGCAAAGATTTACATGAAAAATCAAAAACTAATGGAAGGGTGGACATGACACATGATCCTAGATGCCTTTACAACCAACAAGTTGCCTAACTTTTATAGTTCCCATTGGCCCGACATTTCTGGGCTTTATGACCCATTGGAAATCAAGCTCGAAAACAATGAGCTCATTTATGAAGTTCCTATCCTATCCATAGATGGACCAAAAGTCAATATGGGCTGCTACAATGCCAGTTAGCACGTACTGAAGGCTTTATCAAATGAAACTTCCTGGAAGAAGATCCTAGGTAACATTGAGGGACCACCATCTACAAAGGACATGTCTGATTGTGACGTTTATTGGTCATATTCACGTGTAAAGCCAACTGGTTAATTGTTTTTTTTGGATTTATTGTTGAAGGTCAAGAAGTTGGTAGAGGCTGTCAACTACAATTCACCAACATCATCTCTAGAAAATACTTTCGAAAAGAATGAGGTATGCTTAGTTTAATTTATTGTTTTGAGAGTGTGGAAAAATGTAGAAAGTCTCACGTGTTATATAACTGGAATTTAATCGAGTTGTCTGGGCATCCAACTACCATTTTTTTTTTTTTTACCTTAAAGCGAACTACAAGATAAAAGACAAGACTATCTATCTGAGCTTTTTTCTTTTTCTTTTTATTGGAAAATGATAAACAGCAAGAAAACTTATTTGGAAAGTTTATTAAAAACTACATGTTTAAAATGTTGTTTTTATATATTTAAGTAAAAAGGACATCATACACATAAATGAAGACGACAAAGCCGTATCTTTAAAAGCCTTTTTTGAATTATAATATTTTTTAATCTGGACATAATGGTTGAGCTTTCCCAAGAAGTGGTGGACTTTTGTGCCCTTCGAGAGCATTATGTGGTTCAATAATACACTTTTTAAAAAGCAAAAGTGCGCTATTGGAGCAAATGACGATAACATCTCTTTGTGAACAGCCGGCAAGAACCTAATATGCCCATGCTTTGCTTTTAACACTTTATCAATAATGTTTTAGACCGTATTTAATTCAATGTTCCCCTAGTATTAGACCAAATTTAACACTTTTTATCATGCCCCTCTTGTAGACCGTACTAGATTGTTAAATCTAGAACACATAAGTTTCAAATAGTCTTTGATTGGCTAAGACTAGTGAATTTAAGATATGAACACCCATCTTTGGGTAGTAGAATTGATTATATTCAAGTTATAAAAGTAGTTAGCAAAAGAAAACAAGTAATATTGATTGTGCGTTAAGAAATGTATTGTTGAGTTAAAACTATCCTTAGTGTAAATATCTTAGAGTTAAAATAAAATGAAATATATAAGAGCCCCCTCATTCTCATTTAGAGCATTTAAAGTATTGACAAACTTTACATTGATGCCATTGTTACATTAGAATAGCTCAACAAAAAATTAAACATCAAACTTTATAAAAAAATAGATTATAAACACATAAAAGATTACACAATGTTTTGAGATTCTGTGCTTACTTGTTTCTCTTCTCATGTCTCTTTCTAAAATCATTTATTCACATGATCATCATATTATATCTGCTTTGCAATCAATTAACATGCAAATCGTATAAAATTGTCAGTTTTAATAACCTCTCATATATATATAAATAGATAGTATTGATTAGCTCAATTTCCATCAACAAGTACTTCAATCACCGTGCTTTTATACGAGCAATTACTAAAACTATAAATTCATTCTCCATAGTTGAATAATGAGGTATGTATTTGCTTCTTGGGAGAACGCATCACAAAAATTTAGAGGGAACGAAGTCAAGAATTTTTTTGAATTTTGAAATTATATAAGGTTTTTTTTAAAAAAAAAAAAAAAAAAACTTTCAAACATTTAAGTGATACCGTAGCAATCGTTTTGCCCATCTAAAACTAAATTAAATGTCAGGCGCACGCCTCCCTCTAAATTAAAAGATGAGTTGACAATGACATGTTTGACGATGGTCAACCCCATGCACTCTCCAGGTAGCTTCCATGTGATGGTGGGGGGTGAGGTGGTGAAGGAAAGCAAAAGAAAAAAACTTAAATTGGAAAAAAGCCAAAAAATAAGGCTGAAAGTGGAAATGAAATGTTCACTGTATATATCAATATTAATTCCTTAAGAGTATATATAAATGGTATATAAATATTAATAATATTTTGATAAATAATATTAGATTATTTTTAAAAAAAATCTATTATTTATATTTTATAAAAATTGCTATACATTAAAATTATATTAATACATTTGCAGCGCGTGAACATCATCCATTAGTATTATTAAAGCAGCATGACGACCGTCAACTATGCATGTAGAATGAAATGTCATGCACCACGTCATAACCCACGACCAGAGCAAGCCTATAATACTACTATTCCCGTGTAATGGGGCAAATAGACGAGAACATTCCACGAGATCTGAATGTAAGTGGGTGCTTTTAATTGTAGAATATATTGCAAAAAGAAAATCATATTTCTATTTGGTTTAGTTTGATTTGTGGATTTGCTCAATTTGGTCCTTTTTTTTTCCACCCCAGAAAATAAATTCTCTCATATAAAAGATGTAAGTGAATGGGTTTGATTGCAATGTAATCATATGTGTACTGCGTGATTCCTCATGCTATACGTGAACCCAGAAGAGTGGCGTATAATGAAATATAGGAGGATAATCAAGGATGAATAAAATGAAGAGGAGAAATAGACAATCTTAACTAGGCTTAAGCGTTTCATAATAGGTAAATATTCACTGAATTCTCAATTTGATTTTTTGAGTAATCCAGTAGAGGAATAGCGTTTTCTTTCCCAAAAAGTCCCTCTTTGAATAAGAATACCTTAGGTATCTATAAAATTCAGTTATTAAATTTATCCGTCGAATAGTAATAGCAATCAATGGTCACAAGTAAATGAGCTCTTATATAGGCAAAAGCTTTTTATGCACGAGCCTTATTAAAAAAAGTTGGATCGGACCAATCAATCTAATGAGCTCTACTCTAAACCTACTATGCCAAATCTACCATAATCATCCCAAAGGTCATGGACTTAGCTCTTTGGATCTCGTTACCTTAACCCAAAGAGTCAAATTCAATTAATTAATGAACTCAAGGCCCTAAATTGCATTTAACTCTCTACATTTTTTCCTTTGACCAAAGTCCTTCGAACAAAAACAAAAGGTTTTGATAAGCCTTTCAAATGGTTAAGGGATTGTTTGGCGCATGTGCACTCTTAAAATAATTACACTGCTATCATATACATGCTTATATAATTTATATTACAAGAACCTAGTGCCAACACTACACATAATTTAGATTTTTTCTCAATGCGCAAGTTTACACTACCATTTAATTGCATGCATCGCCTTTAGCTAATGAAGAATAAATATTGCCTCTGTGACAACAAACAGTGTTCACCAACACAAATTTGATAACTTGAAACATTTTAATCTTCTTTTCCTTTACAAGAAGAGGTTTTCTACGTCATCAATGAATACTCGAAAGACTTGAAAGGATGATGTGATATAACTAAATTCTTAAATGTGTCTTTATTTTAATAAAAAAGTTGTATTTAACTCTCATTTATTGTGGTGAGTGGGATAGATATTTGTCCATAAGGGTTTTGAAAGTTATGTTAGGGTACGTTAAGGTAGTTTAGGGGTACAAGGGCAATGCCCCAGTAGTACAATACAATTTTTTTTTTCAAAGGTGTGAGCAAATATCTAACTTATATCTTCATTTCCATTGGAGATCAACATCGTATCCCATCATGATATTGTGCATGTGGGGAATGAAATCCCTATGTTGCAATTACCACTTCCAAAATAAATCCAATTGAAATGCAGCTCATCCATGTAGTGCAAACCTACATTTAATTTCAATTAACAATGCTAGATGATGAGCCATCAATGTTTCTTAATAAGATGGGACTTATAGGGTATATATATATATATATTTAATTTCCTTTCCCAAACGTAAGTTAAACAACATCCATTATTTCTTGTAAAGGGATGTACATGGCAAAAGGGGACCTATAAGCTCTAGTAGGATGGGAACCATGAAACATAAATGGCTTTAAATCTCTTGATAGAGAACACAATATTAGAATAAGTTCAATATAGCTCAAACATCTTATTTGAAATCTATGACAAATTGCTCCAGCATGTTGTAACCAACTATCAAAAGCCTTCATGCCCTAAGTCGAAGAGCACAAGGCATCACCCGATCAAACATTTAATCTCATAAGGACAACCAATAATCACAAGTAAATGCTATTTTAGCTTCCATAAGGATATATGCCATAATATTATAAACAAGGCTACCTCTCCTTCCTCTATACCTAATCTCCAACTATTGTGCTACTTATTGTGTGTAGACTTCCACCATCTTTCACAACTGAGTATTAGTCATTGAGTGTTAAATACTATATGAATATTAAGTAACATATAGGTCAAAATGTTTTGCCTCCCTCATATATTAGCTTGATGGAAGTGACATAGTGTACCCCCATGTATTGACTTGATAAAAGTGATATTGTACTCTCGCATATTAGCTTGATGGAAGTGATGTAATGTAGTTATGAGTTCAATTCATTTTTCTTCTCATGTATGTACTTACACATTCGATATTTGACTAATTAATACTACATACGTGAGCTTCCCCATTACAAATGTGCTTAACATTTGATTGATTGACCTTGTATACATAAGCTTCCTCACTACACATGCACTTGATGTTTGATTAATTGACCCTACATGCGTGAACTTACTCATTGTATGTGCACTTAATGTTTGATTTATTACTTGCATACATGAGCTTCCTCACTACACCCCTCTAGTTATAATGTATACAATGCATATCACCTCTACCATGTGTACCTCACTTCATTTCATAAAAGGACTTTCAAACTTAGTTACCTTACTTCCTTATACATCTATCATATGCACCTTACTTCACTTATGCTCTTCGTTTTACTTTTGCACTCATGCACCATATTATGTACTTCTTCTTTATGATTCTCTAATTGTTAAGTTGTAATGACACTTCAATTTGTTAATAACATTTTTTCTCCTCATTTTACTAACAATACTTCCTTATATTTTGCAAGTAACGTAGCATCAAGTGATCAAGTCAATATTTATTCTTTCTCTCGTACCCCAAGTGATAGGAAGCATATGTAGTCATTGCTACAACTTCTACATTTTAGCTTGAGAATGGGTAAAGAGTTTGGAAAGAGTTGACTCCGCATGAGTGTGCCTACCACGAACAGTGGAGTATTGGTAAAATCGGATAGACGTGTTCCCAATGTGCCCTTGCCTTGTGAGGAATGCCTAATATGACAATTTTGAAAGACTTTTTTTAGCATGAAACAAAGGAGAACGACAAAAATTTATTTGCACATCACTCCACAACGAGTGGAATATGTTTTATAGAGCCAAAACTTTCAATGATGAGTCAGATAGATATTAATAGGGGTTCCATGTTGCGCTTTAGGAATGAGAGAAATGAGTTTCCACTTTCAAATAGTCTCTTTACCCTCCAAAGGTAGACACTGACTAGTTGGCAATCATAGGTGCATTATGTTTGAACTTCCCTCACTTGCTAAACATAGAGATATGGCGATCAGCTATTTCCCACCGAAGTACTTAGACCTACACATTCATGACTACATGGGGTGAGATCACTCCCACCTTAGAGGATACTTGCATGCTTTTAGGTCTCCAAAATTTTTTGTTGACCGACATTGCCACTAGTCAGCTTTCTGAAAAAGATAAAAGTTTGATAAAATTAGTAGAGAAAGACTTGTAGTCAGTTGTTGATAGTCATAGACATGCTTTATTCTGTGGTGGGATTGGACATTTCTTTAAGTATGAGCAGATTAGAGCCAAAGGGCTTAACTACAAATGCAAATAAGTACTTGCATATTATTTTATGATCTCCATTCTTTCATTATTTACATCTTAGTTAAGAAATTTGATATAATTCATGATCTTGTATTTTAGGCATGAACTAAAGGCCTTCCTTGCTTATTGGTTATCCATGTACATATTCCCTAGTGGGCTAGATAGAGGGGTGAGTCCTCGTCTCTTTCATGATGATCAAAGAGAAATTAAGGGAAATTAAACAAGTTTAGATCAATTTTGCAAAGGAACAAAATTTTCTTTTTCAACCCTTGCATTCAACATGGCCATGCTGAATGGTAAGGTTGACCACAACAAGAAAATAGACTCTATTTTTTTTAGCCCCACCTAGAGCATGGTCGTGCAACAAGCCATGCTAACTTGCAATCATTAAAAAGCTATAAATAACATTGTTATTTTATATTAAGGTTAATTGGAGAGTTTAGCTTTAGAGTTTTTAGACAATTTGAGATCAGTTTATTTTAAAAACCTTAGGAGAGAAAATACGAAGAACTTCAAGGGAGAAATTACTTATGCATCATTAGAGATCACAAGACATCAATTACAAGGGTTTTATCTTTACATCATGATTTCTTTTATTTTTTTTCTAGATCTTTTGAGCTTATTGTAAACTCCATGAAGGAGTAAATTTCTCATGCCTTGCACTTTGTAAAACCCTAAACCATGTAAATTAAATTTCTATTTAATTAATGAAAATTTTATGTTTTTGTATCTATTCATGTGATTTCATTGTCTTGTGATTGAATTGTGCAAAAATTAATCGCATGCTTGATTCTTATTAGATAGAAAGAGGTTTCATCTAATAGAATAGATCTTTATAAATAAAGAAATTGTGTGTCTCACCTAAAAGTAGGGAAATTCCGATTTTCTATGATAAGAATTTAATTCTTGTTGCAAGGATCTTGAACTTTACATAATCTTATGTAGCATTAGTGAGAGAAAGGTCTTCGTTATCTCATGTATGGTTAGGAATTGATTAACTTGAGGGAATAATTGATTTAATTGATGACATATTGTAGTGTAAAACATGAATAATTCATTAATCAATCCATTATCATAAGAATTTTAAGGTTTAGAGTGGATCAAAGTGAGAGGCATGTCTTATGATTGAATCCATCTTTTGGAAAGCATACATAATTGAACTTAGGGTTACTAGATTAGTTATTTAGTATTTGAATCATAAATCTCACTTCAAAACTTAGGCTAAATAGTAGAAAAAAAAAAAAGGGTAATACTGATACTTGTTTTTAAGATTCTTGTGGACGACACCCTAAAATCTATACTACATTAGATAGGTATACTTGCATAACTTAAATCGTGTATTTAATTAGGTTTATAAATTTAGAATTTGATAGAATCGGTAAGTACGCAACACTCACTAATACTAAGGCAGAATTCATCCTTTAGTGCACACTTAAAGGGTTCCCTACACTCCATGACTAGTGTAGTTCATCTATACTCTTCTTTAAGCATAGTGTTGTGGTATATTCACCGCATTTAGTTGCTCGATGTCAAGTCTAATTTTTGATTTCCCATTCCTAATCCGATCTAGACTAGACCCTATGCTCATCTAATATAGATCCTCGACTTGAGTTAGGAATTTCGTTTAGTTTTGGAGTCGCCACCCAACTGTTGTTGGAAAAAATTGAATTAAGACTAATGGAGTGGATTAGTCTTAATTTAGACCACTAGTCGTCGTGATTTCCTCTTCTCGTTTTTGTGAAAAGAGGAAAAGGGAAAACCAGAGTTTTTAAGTTCGGAGGCTAACCTATTAAAACCCTAAGGTTACCACCTAATCTCCTAAAATTTATTCCCTCTCTAGAAATGTCCTTTATTTTATTTTTGTTGCTTTTTATTGTGTTTTTTAATTATTCTAAGAAAAGGATTTTTTATTCTTTTTAAGGTTGACCCAAATGGGTGCCTACGTACCTGTTATTCAGGATCAACAAGCCATAGTTCGCTTTTCCTGAAAACTTTAAGTGTGTTTGTGAATTTTAATTGTGAAATCTCTTTTGATTTATGTTTTTACCATTTTTGGGATTTTTCTAAAAAAATCTAAGCCTAAGCTTTAATTTGATTTTTGAAAATAATTTTAAGGGAAAACATCAATTTTGGATTTATTTTGAGAAAATGATTTTTCTAAGTGATAAAACTTATTTCTACTATTATAAGTTTTTATTGATTTTTATTAATTTTTGTGGATTTTTATAATTTATTATTATTATTTATGATTTTTATGAATTTTCATGATTTTTATAATAATTTTTTATTATTATTACTTATTTTTTTATTAAATTTTCATTATTTTTATAATTTTATCTTATTAAAAATTTTCTCCTAGATTTTTATCTACCCTATTCTAAATCTAAAGTTTTATTATCATTTTTCTAATATTTTTATAATTTTCTTTATAAATTTTCTAAATTTTATTATTTATCACTTTAATTATATTTTTGTTTTTTATATCATTAAATCCTAAAAATCTAATTTCTAACATTTTTCTACTTATTGAAATATAAATAACACATAAGTAAATAAATAACAAATAAGTAAATAAAGAACAAATAATTAATTCGAAATAAATAAACTAAATAAATAAAAATAGATAAAAATATTAAGGAAAACCGAAAAATCCGACTTACCTGGATCCAGGTCGGTGCGTGGGTCGGGTTGGGTCGATCGGATGTGGCGGCGGAGAGTGCTCGTTGACGGCGTTCCGGCGGCCTTCTTCAGCTGTTGAGGTGTCGAATCCTAAGTTTTCGAGGGTGAGGAATCCAACGGTGGTGGTGGTTCACTTCAAAAACGCCTCCTGGTGGTTGCTCTACTCTTGATCGATGGTCGCGGCTTTGAACAACTCCGGCGAGCTTCGATTCTCTCTTTTCTCTCCCTTTTTCTCACTTTTAATCTGTGCTCTAGCTTCCTCACTTCATCATCTATTTATAAGCTCTCGAAATCGAGTTGGATAAGCTCGGATTTCCACCGATCGAAGCAAATCAGATTTACGGTTAAACAAACCAACTCCGATTCGTGTAAATCCATCGATTTGTTGAGATTTGATTCGAATTAGATTATGTTTATCTTAATTCTATTGAAGATCTGTTGGATTTGTGCAAAAAAATCGAATCAAAACAGCAGAAATTCGGATTTTTCCCCTCGCCGGCGATCTCGGGTAGAGGTTGAAGACAATCACACGCCTGGCACGTGCGTTCGCTCCAGCCAATCAGATGCTGCCACGTGTCCCAAGTAAAGGAAAAATTTGCAAAACGCGGATTCTGCTTCCCCAGCATTTCAAACCCCTGACCTCGCACCCGCGTGTGCCTGCTTGACCGTGGTTCGGACCAGCTAAGCTAGCCTATGTTCGCGATTTTCTTTATTTCGCAAATTGTATATATGCAATGCGATTTTTTTTATTTTTTTGTATTATTTGAAATTTCAAAAATTTGTAAAAATTATTTATTCCTTATTATTGCCATTTCTGAAATTATTTTTCAAAATTGATGTGTTTTCCTATTTATTTTTATTTTTTGAATATTTTTCCTATTTTTGCCAAATTAGAGAAAAATTGAGAAAATTTAGAAATTGATTATTATTTATTCTTAGGGCAAAAATGGGGTGTTTACAGCTGTCCCTCTTTGTAGTAAAGTTTGAAAAACTTAACTACAAAGACAAGAAAGACGCCATTTTTGGCCTCTTGGTTAAATAGATAATGCCTTGGTTTGGCTAGTTATCTGGAATTTGGTCTCTGGTAGGAAGATACTCCATGAGCTAATAATCCCATGAGTCTTTTGTGATAGTTGGTATTGCTTAGGGACTGGTCCTAACAATTTAGAGTAATATATCCTCCCAAAAAGTGCTCTATAGGCTGACTAATTAGCGATAGGAAATATTTCGAGAATTTGTTTAGGAGTGTAAAATAACTGATGATAGGAAGCGTCTTATTAGACTAGCAACCTTGAAGAGAAAATTATCTTAGGAAGCACTTTTATGAGCTGGCCACCTGTCAACAGAAACGTCTGATCAGACTAACGACTATTTGGAAAAATACCTTCGAAGAGTGCTCCTATGAGCTGACTAATCGGTTATCAAAAGTTCTCCTATGATCTGACTAATTGATAGATTCGAAAAGTGCTCATTTGAGCTAACTGATCGATGGATTCGAAAAGTGCTCCTCTGAGCTAACTAATCGATAAATTCAAAAAGTGCTCCTTTGAGCTAACTAATCAATGGATTCGAGAAGTGCTCCTTTGAGCTAACTAATCGATGGATTCGAGAAGTGCTCCTTTGAGCTAACTAATCGATGGATTCGAGAAGTGCTCATATGAGTTAACTAATCGATGGATTTGAAAAGTGCTCCTTTGAGCTAACTAATCGATAAATTCGAACTAATCGATAGATTCGAAAAGTGCTCCTCTGAGCTAACTAATCGATGGATTCCAAAAGTGCTCCTTTCAGCTAACTAATCGATGGATTCGAAAAGTGCTCCTCTGAGCTAACTAATCGATGGATTCGAAAAGTGCTCCTCTGAGCTAACTAATCGATGGATTCGAGAAGTGCTCCTTTGAGCTAACTAATCGATGGATTCGAAAAGTGCTCATCTGAGCTAACTAATCGATGGATTCGAAAAGTGCTCCTTTGAGCTAACTAATCAATGGATGTCTAGGAAAGTGCCCCTTCTTGGGCTGATTGACCTATAGCGGGAAGTGTTTTCTTAGACTCACGACCCTGGGGGAGAAATGTCTCAAAAGGTGCCCCTACAGGCTGACCCTGAGACAAGATATTTAGGAGAGTGCCCCATTGTGGGCTGACTAACTTATAGCATAAAGAAATGTTTTCAAAAAGGTGCCCTTGTGGGCTGACCTTAAAGAGGATATCTAGGAAAGTGCCCCTCTATGAGCTAACTAACCTATGACAAAATGTCTCAAAAAGGTGCCCTTATGGGCTGATCCTAAGAGAGAATACTCAGGAAAGTGCCCCTCTACGGGCTGACTAACCTTATGATAAAATGTCTCAAAAAGGTGCCCTTATGGGCTAACCCTAAGAGAGGATGTTTAGGGAAATGCCCCAATGTGGGCTGGCTAATCTTATGCTTCTGACTATGTTTCTACTAACTGAGCTAAATGATTGGATGCTTTTCATGATATGATGATAGTTATTCATTTTAACATGCTAGCCAATTTATTGTGGATAGCAACCAAACAACCGAACCTTCGTGCTGGTTTGTTTTTGCTTCGCTCACTCTTACTTTGACACGGGGTTGAAAATCTTGATGTGCTTCCTTTCTTGTGCGCATGGCTCTTTTGACGGTAATGTTATCTTACTAATGCACTAAGTTCTAATGCTCAAAAGTAGATAGAATTATATCATAAAATATATTGAGATTCATTATTATCTTAGTGTTTATCATTCATTGGTGAAGTGATGGGTAATGTGTTTAGGAATATTTGTTGTGATGAGAATTGGTTGGGATTATTGACCATTGAGGGATATTAACTTTACTTGTAAAAAATAAAAACTAGATTCAACAAAATTTGCATCGAACATTGGCTTGGCAAAATTTTAATTCCCCTGCCTAAGGATAGTACATCTTTACAGCATCTGTGTTAATGGAGTCTCTCAATTCCGGACCATCAATTTGAGTCAATATCAAAGCACTTCTTGACAGAACCTTTTTCACCACATAGGGGCCTTCATAGTTTGGGGTGAATTTCCCTCTGGAGTCTTGGGCATTCGGGAGAACCTTCCTTAGCACCAGATCCCCTTCTTTGAAGTATCGGGGCCTCATTTTCTTGTTAAATGCTCGGGCCATCCTTTGTTAGTAACATTCGCCATGACATAGTGCAGTAAGTCTTTTTTCATCAATCAGATTCAGCTGATCAAGCCTCTTCTTTACCCAGTCGGATTCAATTAGCTGAGTTTCTGACAAAATTCTGAATGATGGTATTTCGACTTCAACTGGTAGCACTGCTTCCGTACCATATACCAATGAATATGGGGTAGCTCCAATAGATGTTCTTATTGAAGTCCTATAAGCCATGAGAGCAAACGGCAACATCTCGTACCAATCTTTGTAAGTAGTTGTCATTTTTTCGATGATCTTTTTAATATTCTTGTTAGCTGCTTCTACTGCCCCGTTCATCTGAGGTCGGTAAGGAGTTGAATTTCTATGGTTTATGTGGAATTGTTGACATAAACTTGTAATCGTCTTGTTATTAAGATTGGTATCGTTGTCGGTGATGATGAACTCAGGAACTCCATATCAGGCTATTATGTCCCCTTTCAAGAAGCGAACTATTACCCCTTTTGTGACATTGGCATATGACGAAGCTTCTACCCATTTGGTGAAGTAATCGATTACTACCAGTATGAACCTGTGGCCATTGGATGCTGTCAGAGTGATTGGGCCAATTATGTCGATTCCCCACATGGAGAAAGGCCATGGTGCTGACAACAAGTGTAGCTCATTGGGCGGAGCATTTATTCGGTTTGCGTATACTTGACACAGATGACAGTGCTTGACATACTTTATGTAATCCGATTCTATGGTTAACCAATAGTATCCTAACCTCATGATTTTTCGGGCTAACATGTAGCCATTCATATGAGGTCCACATACTCCTTCATGTACCTCTTTCATCAGTTCACATGATTCATTTTAATCTACACATCTTAACAAGGTGGTATCAAATGATCTTTTGTAGAGTATAGACCCACTTAATAAGAAATGACTTGCTAACTTTCTGAGTGTTCTTTGGTCATTCTTGCTAGCCATTTCAGGGTATTTACTCTCTTGGAGAAAGGTCTTGATGTCGTGATACCAGGGTTTGTCATATTGTACTTTTTCAATTGTTAAACAGTAGGCGGGCTAATTTTCGATGTCTATTTTCATCGGTTGGACTTCGGCTCTCCCTGTTATCTGGATCATAGATGCTAATGTGGCGAGTGCATCTGCAAACTGATTCTGAGTTCTCAAGATGTATGTGAAAGTGATTGCCTTGAATTCTTCTATTGGCTCTATCAAATGTTGATGATATGGTACCAGTTTGGGGTCTTTAGTCTTGTATTCCCCTCTTGTCTGTAGTATGATGTGCGACGAATCCACGTATACCTCTAATTCGTGGATTTCCATTTGGCAAGCCATTTTGAGGCCGAGAATGCACGCTTCATATTCCGCGATATTATTGATATATGGAAATGTGAGTCTTGTCGCTGCAGGGAATTGTGTGCCGTCTGGGGCTATCAACACTGCCCCGATCCCACAACCGAATACGTTGGCAACTCCATCGAAAAACATTTTCCACTTAGCATTCTGCTCTATCCCAAAGTCTTCTACCGGTATATCTTCCATTGTTAATATATTTTCGTCCGGGAATTGGGCTTGTATTTCTTGGGAATCTATCTTGACAGGGTGTTCTGCCAATTGGTCGGTTAAGGCTTGCCCTTTCATCGAGTTCTGATTTATGTATGTGATGTCTAACTCGAATAGAAGCATTTGCCATTTAGAGATTCTCCCTATCAAGGCTGGTTTTTCTGCCAAGTATTTCAAGGGATCATGTCTTGTCAGTAGCTCAATATGATAGTAAAGGGTGTATTGCCTTAACCGATGCATGACCCAAATTAGAGCACAACAAGTCTTCTCCACCTCTGAGTACCTCTGCTCCCCATCTGTGAATTTCTTGCTCAAATAGTATATGGCACGCTCTCTTCCCTCTTCATCTTTCTACCCCAGCACACAACCCATAGATTCAGGGAGTATCGAGAGGTATAAGAATAAGGGCTTCCCCTGCTTCGGGACTATCAAGACCGGAGGTTTTATAAGATAGTATTTGATTGTCCTGAATGCTTCTTCGCATTCGTCGTCCCATTCTACTGTGGCGTTCTTTTTCAACAGACGGAATAGTGGCCGGCACTTATCGGTGAGTTGTGAGATAAAACGAGCTATATAATTTAATCTTCCCAGCAAGCTTCTTACTTCTTTAACGAAGCATGGGGGAAGGTAACTCTAATATAGACTTTACCTTGTCAAGATCGATTTTAATGCCGTCCCAGCTTATGACAAACCCTAACAATTTCCCCGTTGTGACCCCGAAAGTGCATTTCTCTGGGTTTAACTTGAGCTGGAATTTTCTCAGTCGCTTGAACAATTTCCTTAGGATATCTATATGGCTTTCTCCTTCTTTAGATTTGGCTATCATGTCATCGACGTATACTTCGACCTCTTGATGCATCATGCCATGAAGTATCGCGACCATGGCTCTCTGATACATTGCCCCGGCGTTTTTCAAACCGAAGGGCATGACTTTATAACAGAAAGTTCCCCATGTTGTGATGAAAGTCGTTTTGGTCTTATCTTCTTCAGCCATTTTTATTTGATTATATCCTGAGAAACCGTCCATGAATGAGAAAAGATGGTTTACCGCAGTATTGTCTACTAAAACATCAATATGAGGTAGGGGGAAGTTATCCTTTGGCGTAGCTTGGTTTAAGTCCCGAAAGTCTACGCATACACGCACTTTTCCATTCTTTTTCATAACAGGGACTATATTTGCTGCCCATTCTGGGTAATCGGACACTTCGATGAACCTACT
>JBBMOL010001099.1:0-49261 GCA_037954665.1 Laguncularia racemosa
GACTTGTAATTTTAATGTCTACTACTTCAACCAAACTGGTTTCTGTGATCAAATTACTATGGACAAAATTCAATAGCTAATCTAAACAAAACAAACTTTAATCCTCATGTTTAGCAAAAGAATTTTTATTCCAAAAGTAAATACTTAATCCACTAAGGAAAAACACCCAATTAAACTTCATTGGATATTACAAACATATAATCCTTGCAGTATAAAGTAAAAGCATATGTATAAGCTCTTTGCTAGATATTCTCCCTTTTATACTCTTTGTTTTATTCAATGAATGTTCACATTCATGTTCTTTTGATTTATTCAAGCATCTATTTTGACGGGTTTTTGCCCGCTTCTTTTCATGAACTTTTGCCTTTTTCGCCCTTATCGTTATAGTGAGTTCATTGAGTCGGCAACATCCCGAGCTCATCACTCAAGTGACCGGGTTTTGAGATACCCCTACGGACTCTTCCTCACTCTAACATTCAAGTTTGAATACTCTTAACTCAATTAGTTGAATCATTGGAGTAATGGCTATGCTTGATTTTTTTTTTTTTTTATAAGTGTTATGATTGCTTTACAAACAACTTCAAAGAGTATACAGTAGCTAATATAACCTAGAAGTAAACTTGTTTATTTTTCACTTAGGGACTCGACTTACTCTTAGACTTCCAATTCTAAAGCTAAATACAAGGTAAATTTGTTTCTTAAAGATTTCACTACTTAATTTTAACCATGTATTCTAATCACAGCAGTGGGTGAGTAAAACATTTGAACAAGTCAATTTCACATTTTGTAGATGCTTATTACAACATTTAGTACAATCTCTAGATTTCATGATAATTTTGAAAAAATTTGGCTTAAAATTGCTTAAGGACAAACATTCAGAGTATAAGTTAGTTCTCTATTCTCTATATTTTATTATCCTCTCCCCCACACTTAGCTTGAACAGTGTCCTCACTGTTCCTAATTTAGCACAATTGAAAAGGAATTAACAACTCAAGGAACATTAGAGAATAAGAGAAAGGAAATACTGGTACTTCCCTGGTATTGGAGTTTCCCTTAAGCTCTGGAAAGTGTCATCTGATTATGTGTATCCTTGCTGCAGCTGATCCAAAGAGTTCAAAACTACACTAAAATCAAAACAAACTAAACTAAAACAAAACAAAACTAAAACAAACCAAAACTAATGCAAAACAAACTTTTTTTTTTTTTTTTACATGGGTTGCCTCCCATGAAGCGCCTTTCTTTAACGTCTTTGGCTAGACGTTCCTGGCTAAATATTCGGATAAGGATTTTGATTCCAGCCTTGGTGCCTGTGGTGATGGGTTAATAACATCCGTAACAAAAACAGGAGAGATATCGTTAGGATGTTTCATGGCATCATAAATGTTAAATTTAATCACTTCACCATCAAATTCCATAGTGAGGGTGCCATCATTTACATCGATTTTCGTTTTAGAAGTCTTAAGGAATGGTCGCCCTAATAATATCAGTGATGAAGTATGAGAATCACTATCGTCCATGTCAAGCACATAAAAATCAGCAGGAAAAACCAACCCATTGACTTGAACTAAAACATCCTCTAGAACTCCCTCAGGATAAACATTGGACCTATCAGCAAGTTGAACAATAATACCGTTTCCTTTAAAGGACCAACATTTAAACGTTGATAAACAGACAAAGGCATGACATTGATAGAAGCTCCTAGATCACACATGGCTTTAAAGCGATTCCAAGATTACCTATTTTGCAAGGAATGGTGAACATACCTGGATCCTTACATTTAGGAGGAAGCTTCTTCTGAATAATAGCTGAAACATTTTCACTCACACTAATCTTTTCATTCCTTTCAGCTTCTTTTGTTAGTGCACAAGTCTTTGAGAAATCTAGCATAGCGCGGTATTTGCTTAATTGCATCAAGCAAAGGAATATTTACCTCGACTTTGCGAAAAGTTTCCAGAATCTCTTTTTCTTCCGCTTCATTCTTGGATTTCGCTAATCTGGAGGGGAAAGGAGGTGGTATCAATGTGACCTTCGATGGCTCAACTAGAGACTTGCTAATCTGGTCGCCCTGCTGGCTCGGAGTCGAAATCTCTTTCTTGGTCTCTTCCTCAAGATTAGACGGATGTCCTTTCTTATTTGATCCCTGCAATTCTGTTCCACTTCTCAAGGTAATTGCATTAACGCTTTGCTTCGGGTTTGTAATAGTTTGAGAAGGTAACTTACCTTGAGTTTCTAACCTGTTTACGCTGAAGCAAGTTGGCTTACCTGATTCTCCAAGTTTTGAATGCTTTGCTTTGTTTCCTCCTGAAATTGTTTGGTATTCACAGCTAGAGACTTAACAATATCCTCAAGGGGCATACCTGAAGTGGAAGGAGCTTGGGGTACGTGGTGTGATGGCTTAGGCTGGAATTGTTGGACATGTTGAGGGTTATTGCCATATCGGAAGTTAGGATGATCCCTCCATCCAGGATTGTAAGTATTGAATAGGGTCATACTTCCTTTGCGGTTGTCCTGGAAATCCGCCTACAGCATTGGCGTGTTCATGATTGTCATCTTGCAATGTGGGGCACATGTCGGTCGGATGATTAGGAGCAGCGCAAATTCCACAAGCTTCACCTGCTGCGTTTTTCCAAGAGCTAGCTGCTGCACAAGGGAGGTAAGATTAGAATTTGATGTTCAAGGTTAGACACATTACCTCATTTACCTTCCTTGAAGACGTATCATGCCTATACCCAAATTGTTGCGAATTGGCAGCCATAATGGAGATCAATTCCCTAGCTTGACCAGGGGTTTTGTTTACTATGGCGCCTCCACTTGCAGCATCCATCATCTTTCTTTCCATCGGAAGTAGGCCCTCGTAGAAGTATTGGATAAGGAGTTGTTCAGATATCCCATGTTGTGGGCAGCTTGCACACAATTGCTTGAACCTCTCCCAATACTCATGAAGAGTCTCGGTGTCCCTTTGTTTTATACCACAAATTTCTCTTCTTATACCAGCGGCTCTGGATGCGGGGAAGAATTTGTCCAAGAAGAGTCTCACCATATCAGTCCATGTGGTGATAGAACCTGGAGGCAAATAAAACAACCAATCTTTAGCTTTAGTACTTAAAGAAAATGGAAAAGCACGTAGCTTGATTTGATCGTCGGTTATTCCTTGCGGCCTCATACTAGAACACACTATATGGAACTCTTTCAAATGCTTGTGAGGATCTTCATTCTCAAGACCATGAAATGTAGGTAGCAGATGTATCAACCCAGATTTCAATTCGAATTCCACAGCTAGTTCGGGATAGTGAATACAAAGTGGTTGTTGATTCACATCGGTGCAGCCAACTCCCTTAAGGTTCTCTCGAGATTTGCCATGTCGTCCTCTTTTTCAGAATCAAGGGATGAGTCAGACAAGTCTGATACTAAGTTCGGCCCGGGGGATAATTTTAGCTTTTTGTCGCAGCCTCTTTAGGGGTCTTCTAAATTTCCCCGGTTTAAAAATTGGGTTCCCATTTTCCCTGAGAAAGAACGGGGCCCATACAAAAATTTAAAAATAAATTTGACCCCAAAATTTCCCCGGAAAAAACGGTGCCAAAAATTTGAGGGGGGGTGTCGAACCCAACAAAAATAAAACCTACTTAGAAAATTTAAAAATGATTTGCATATATGGTGAGAAAAGGGTGGGAACCCCAAGAGTTTGGGTTAAACTTTTTCTATTAAAGGAAAATAAAAGGGAAAAAAAAAAATGGGGGGTTTTTTGTTTGTGAAAAAAAAACAAAGAAAAACAAGGTAAGAAAATCGGTTATTAAAAAAAAAGCCTACCCCCAAAGGAACCCGTTTATTTAATTCAAGGAATTGATCATCGATCCCAAATGTTCTCTATTCTTGTTCCTAGAAAAAAACGGGTTTAGGGTTTTAACAAGCTTTTAACAACCTATCTCTCCTTACCCTGAAAACCTCAAAAAGGCATTTTTGAATTTTTTTCTCTTATTGGTTAAAAAAAACCCTAGACAACCCGCTTAGGTTTTAATCTTAAATAGCTTTAAGATCTAGAAGACCCCCAAATTTTCATCCCAGTAGTTTTATAAGAAAACCCAATTAAAAAAACATGACCCACACACCCCATAACTTTAATTCGATCTCTCTTTTAAAAACCAAACTGTAAGGGCGTCACTAAGACAAGAACAATAAAACAATTACGGATTTAAAATGCAAGTTGACAATAAATTAACTTTAATTGGGGTAAAAGAGCCTATTCATCCCAATTAAACCCCAAAGATAAAAAATGACAAAACGATCAGAAGATATTGAATCCCCGAAAACAAAAAATTTAAAATAAATAAAGGGTCAATTAGACCTCACAATTCGTGGAAAAATTAAACATCTATGACCCTTTGGCTAAAAAATAGCTTGGGCTACTCATGTTCATCAACAAAACAAAAAAAAAAAAAGAAAAAGACATGAGGAAACCCCCGGTTTTGCTTGCCTTCCCTCCAAGATGCCCAAAGGGTTTTCTTCAAGATCTAAAGATTAAAAAGTTGTCAACCCCTCTTTTTTTTGGGTTTCTTTTTAAAATTGTTAGGGGGAAGCATGTTATTTTTGCTAGAAGATACGAAAAATATTTTTCCCTTTTTCCCCAAGGGCGATTTCGAGAAGTGAAGATTGTTTTCCGGGTTTCGCCCCACCACACCCCCGTGGGCCCAACCCGTGCCTTTCCTCTATGCATTTTCTTCAAGCCCTTTCATCTGCGCCCAGTGGTACCACGGTTACCACCCGACCAGATTTAACCCGTCCCTTCATCTGTGCAAATCACAAGTTTTCATCCATGCCCTGTTTTGTATTTGGGGTTAGACCCATTGGCTAGATTTAAAGCCGTCCCCTTCACTGGTTGTTTGTTCCACATTTTTCTTCTCCTTGGCACTTTAAAGTTTCCCACCAGGGCTCCAAGCAGGGGTTGCCCCCACGGCTTCCACCACGGCCGTGCCCTAAGCCGTGTCTCTCTCTTTTCAAAGTCCCTTTTTTTCGTCTTCTTGTTCAGTGTGTAACACGGTTTGCGCCAGGGCCCGTCCCTCAAAACCTTTGCCCCCGATAAAAGGGCCCGATACTTAAACCCTTTGTACTTCCTTTTGTTTAAAAACCCAAAGTAAGGGCCATGTACTTCAATTACACGCCCAAAAATTCCCTCCGAGGTTTTTGTAAATCCTTGTTTTGAACCAATTTGTAGTTAAAATTTCTCAAATTTATTTAAAATTGGCATCCTTGACTCCTTTTAACCAATTTATCACGATGATAAAATTTAAATTCCCTTTTCCTTAGGGATTTCTATAAAATCAATAATAATTTAACCAATTTTATACAATAAAGATTGATATAAAAGGTCTATCACGTTTTAAAGTGATATCCAAAGTCATCGTGTTTTCCCTCCAAAAAATGTTTGATATCAACCCCGCCAATTTCCTCTTTCAATTCTTTTGGAAAAAAACTCGAACTACCCCAAATTTTCCCTTCCAAAACAATTCAAAACAACTCTGGGGTTCTTTAAATTTTCCTTTTTTTTCTATCCGAATCTTTTTTTCTTGTCTCTTTTTTTTTTTTTTGGTTACGTTTCTCTTTTTTTCCCTTTTTTTCTTTTTTTTTTTTTTTTTTAAACAATCGCCCTAGTAGATACAAAACAACAAACAAAAGAAAATTTTTTTACAAAATTGAATGCAACAAGGGGTTTATGAACGATTAGAGTTGGGGTTTTGTTTAAACTTTTCCCCCCAAACCAAAACTGATTTTTT
The DNA here is from genome assembly GCA_037954665.1 of Laguncularia racemosa. Taxonomy (NCBI): domain Eukaryota; kingdom Viridiplantae; phylum Streptophyta; class Magnoliopsida; order Myrtales; family Combretaceae; genus Laguncularia; species Laguncularia racemosa. Next base: position 5,769 of record JBBMOL010001099.1, read on the forward strand.
GGAAAAACCAAAGCTTTGCCCCCAAAACTAATACGAACCACGCCAACCCGTGACAAAACCCCCAATACCAAAACAATGGGAATTCTTTACCTAAGACGCCCAAACCCCAAAAGGGAAAACCGAAACCCCGTTGCCCAATAAGCGAGACAAAACCTTGGAATTTGGAAGACTCCATAATCGGGATGAAAAGACCGATTGTTTAAGTGGGGAAATAAACGCCACGGAAATCAATCTGATAAGTTCGATTTAGTTCTTGAAACAAGAGGGGTGCCCCCAAAAAAGTGTTTAATGTTAAAAAGATCAAAAATTCTTTGTTGTTTTTTAAACATTAGGACCCTTTTATACTGGGGTTTTAAAAATTGTCAATAACAAGTCTAAAAGAGTAGCTTAGAAGTTACGAAAAAAACACGAAAACAGAACAAGCGGCCGGCAGGGGTTACCGGCCCGTGTAAAACACCTTTGTCCCTTTCTGTGCAATTTCCCTGGCAACATACAGGGACCGTAAAACTTCTGGTCGTGTATCTTTTTTATAGATTTGTTTGTTTTCCATACCAGCCGTCCCTTTTTTGGCCGTGTATGATTCTTTTGGCAATCTTGGGAAATTCCTACCCCGGCCCGTGCTTTTTACATAAAACGCCCTCTTCAACCCGTGCCCCGGTTTGTGACTTGTAAAAAAAAAGCAAGGGTTTTCCCTTGGTTTTTCCAATCCTTTCCCAAATTCATGTTTGCTCTTTTTCCTTTGGGGCTTCATGGAAAAACCTTTAAAAACCAGTTAAGTTTTTCCCTTGAATCTTTTTCCGTTTGTTTTCTTGTGATTTTGTCCGGGGCGGCACTTTAAGAGGATCCACTTTTCTTATCCGGCTTGGTTCCCATCAGGGATTTTCATAAAGGGGAAAATTTAAAAGTGCCACCACATTAGGGGCCAACCCCCTCCATAAATTTGATCAAACTGCAAATGATCACCTAGATAACATTTTTAGTATGAAAAAAAATTCTCTCGTTGCACCTCCTCTTCTTTTTTTCACCTGCCTTTCAAAGCCCCGCTTAAACCTACTGCCTAACTTCCCTACTGCAAGCCCCTCGTCATCCTAGCGTCCTTTTAAGGGAGGCATACATCCTTTCACTATCCCCCTTAGCCCTCATACCACCATTTTCACGCAAAAACCAAAACATGCCTATTAGGACATTGATTAGCAAAAAGGCCCCCGGTTTTTGCTTTTAAAAAATTTTAATGTCACATTTTAGGATTAAAAAGGGAATCGGGTTTCCCTTTGGGTTACCAGGAGGGGAACCCCCTTTTTGCCTTTTGCTCTCCTTTTGGTTTGGTAGGTAAAGGGCTTTCTTCCCTTTTCTTCCATTGGGTAGTTTTCCAGGTGGAAAAACCCAAGCACCTTTTTTTGGAAACCCCCTTTTGGCAGAAAACCTCCCTACCTTTCCCCCCTATGTTGGTTTTAAACCTTTATACCCATATGAACCGTTTTCTTCTAATTCTACATAATGCGGGCCAATTCTAGGGCCCTTTTTGGGAATTTCCCCTTTTCCCAATTTCCAGCGAGAAACCTACCCAGGGAAGCCTCTTATCCTCCTCTACATTTCCCCTAATCATATGCCCTCCATCCCCTTAAAATTTAACCCCATCCAATTCGGCTTCCTTGCTTTAAGGTTTGAAAATCTGTTTGTAATTCTTGATGGAAATCCCGGGGTACAACCCGCTTCTTCTTCACCCCTTCATCTCTTCCCAAGACTCAAGGGGGGGTTTTCGCCTTTCCTTTTTTGGGTTCAACATCAGTTGATCCACCACACTATGCAAAATTTTTTTCCCGAAAATTCAATGGCAGCAAGTTTCACTTTTTTTTTCTCCCACCCATATTGTGAAATCAAACACCATCCCCTTCTTCTCCCCTTAAAATACGCCTCGGAAAAATTCTTTCCCCCTTGGGAAAAGGGGGAAACCTCATCTTTATAAATAAATCAAATTTATTATCCTCTCTATTTCAAACCCCTACTTCCCCCAAACCCTAGTTCCCTATTCCCACCCCTTTAACCTCTATAAAAACCCCAAAAGAAGGTTCATCAAATTCATTTTAACAGATATTTATCTCCACCCCTTTTTTTTCTCTCTTAAACCCGCCCCCTCCCCCCTTACGCCCTTGGGAAGGGCGTTTTTTGATTGCCCTAGTTTTCGGGTCCCCCATCTCATGAATTTGTTCCAAAGCCCTCCTGAAAATCCTCTTTTATCTCACTCCTTTAACACCCCAATCACTAACCTGCATCAAAACCCTTTCCCCCTCAAAACCCTTTAGGGGGAATGTTGGCCCCCACATAGTTTATGTAGAAAAAAAAAGGGTTTGGAAAAACAAAATATATATATGATTAAGCCCCACGATACACCCCCTTAAAGGTTTCACTCAAAGGATGATATCACAAGTCACCGTGTTTTCCTCACAAAAAAATGAAAGATATCAACTCAACCCAAATTCCCCCTTCTCAATTCCTTTGAAAATAACCCCCAACTACAATTTAAAAAAACCCTTTTGAAATTCAAAAAAACTCTGGGGCTCAAAATTTTCCCCCTTTTTTTTTCCTTTTTTTTGCCCTTGGGTTTGTTTTCCCTTTGGGCCAAAGTTCCTTTTTTTTTTTTTTTTTTTTTTAACAAAGTGAATAGGGGCAAATACACTTTCAATTGACAAAATTTAAAACTATGGAACTTGATATGAACGATTTGGGCTTAGGGTTTTTATGTTAAACCCTTTCCCCAAAACCCAAATGATGTTTAAAAAAACCCCAGGTTGATACCAAATTGATTGAAACCCCGCCCCCGTTTTGACGAAAAACCAAAAACTAATTTCGTTTGGAATTGCACCCCCCCCTAGCCAAACACCCAAACAAGTGGGAACCGGGGACCCCTTGCCTTTTAAATGATGATGGGGAAAAAAAATGAAAAGGGGGGGCCCCAAAAACTAGAAGATTGGGAAAGTGGATTTTTTTTTGAAGTGTCACCTGGGGCCCATCATTTAAAAACTCAAGCGAAAAAGATTAAAAGGGAAAACCCTTTAAAAGGGGGTTTTATAAAGGATTTTCCATGAAGTCGGAAAGGATTTGGGGCAATTTAAAAGTTGGAAAGGATTGGAACAACCTTGGGGAAAGCCCCTTTTCTTGTACAAGTCATAACGGGTAAAGGTTGAAGAGGGGTGTCTTTACAAGGCACGATCGTGTAGGAGTCTAGAGGGGGACACAAATCATACACGGGTTTAAAGGCACGGCCGTGTTTGGTGCAAGAATATCCCTAGAAACATACACATTTAGAAGGCACGGCCGTGTATATGCTTTTTTTCGGGTCCGGGCGCCGCCGGCCCTTTAATCCTACGCCCCCGGGCCTTTTAAAAATCTTTGTTTTGTTTTTTTTTTCCCCCAACTTAATGATGTTATTTTTGTTTTGGGCCTTTGTTTTTTACGAAATTTTGAACCTTTAAAATAAAGCCCTAGGGTTTTAAAACGGGGTAGTTTTAAAAAACATACAAATTGAAATTTTTAAAAAAAACTTTTGCGAGAATTTCCCTTTCTTGGTTTTTTTAAAGAACTACTCTAGAACAAAATTTAATTTTCTTCCGGGCGTTCATCCCAAATTAACAAACGGTTTTTTTCACCCGTTGTGCGGGCTACATAATTTTACCAAGGTTTTTGCCTTAATTTAGGCAACAGGTCGCGGTTTTCCCCTCGATTGTTTGGCATTTGGGTTGAAAATTTTCCAAAAAGTATTTCTATTAGGTTTTGTCCCCCGTTGGCCCTGGTTCGTTCAGTTTGTAAAAAAGCCTAGGGTTTTTTAAACATCAAATTTGGTTTAAGGAAGGGGAAAATCAAAAACCCCGGGTGAGAGTCAAGCCGGAAGAAGGAATGTGGATCCCCCTTTTAAGTGTCCGGGCCTTTGGGCCCCATCACAAGAAAAACGAGTGAAACGATTTAAGGAAGCCTTAAAGGGTTGTAAAGGATGTCCATGAACCGGGGAAAAGGGTTGGAGCAATCATAATTTTGGGAAAAGGGTTGGAAAAAACCATTGGGGGGTGCCCTTTTCTCTTGAAAAAGTCAAACGGATACATTGGGAAAAGGGGGTGTCTTTTCAAGGCAAAGATCGTGAGGGGTCTGGAGGTTACACAGAATCAATACACGGTCAAAAGGGGACGGCCCCTATATGGTGTCAAGAATAACCATAGAAACATACACATCTAGAAGGCACGGCCCTGTTATAGCCCTTTTCCCCCCGGCTCCGACGCCCGCCTTTACCCCCGACGCCACCCCCCTTCACTCCACGCCGCCGGGCCTTTTTAAATCCCTTTTTTTTGTTTTTTTTCCGCAACTTAATGATTTATGTTGTTTTGAGCCATTAAATTTTTACGAATTGTAAACCTTAAAAATAAATTTTAGGGGTTTAAAAAAAGGATAGGAAAAAAGAAAAAATACAACATTTTAATTTTAAAAAAAAACCTTTTTAAAAGAATTCCCCCTTGGGTTTTTTAAAGAACTACTCTAGAACTTATCGAATTTTTTTTCTGTGGCGGGGGATTTCCCCAATTATCAAACGGTTTTTTATCCCCATTGTGGCGTCTACTAATATACCAAGGGTTTTTGCCCCAATTATGGCAACAGGGCGCCCGGGTTTCCCCCGATTGTTTGGCATCTTGGGTTTGAAAATTCCAAAAAGTATTGCTATTTTGGGGTTTTTCCCGTTGGGGGTTGTATTTAATTTCGTATTAGAGCCTGGGTTTTTTAAACTCAATTGGGGGGTTTTAAAGGGAAATTTACATCAAAACCCGATGAGATTTCCCTGATGAGAGTCAAGCGGAAAAAGGAATGTGGATCCTCTTTAAGGCCCCTGGCCATCACAAGAAATCCCAGGAAAAAAGATTCAAGGAAAACACTTAAACGGTTTGGGTTAAAAAGGTGCCCTGAAGCCCCAAAGGAGGAGGGAATCATGAAGTTGGAACGGGTTGGAAAAACCACGGGGGGACCCTTTCTCTTGTACAAGTTTAAAACCCGGGCAGGGGTGAAGGGGCGGGGTATTTTTAAGGGACGGCCGTGTAGGAATTTCCCCCCAAAGTTAAACAGAATTATATACGGTCAAAATAAAACCCGGGCCCAAAAGGGACGGGCCCTGTAAATTTAAAAAATCCCCCAAAAGATACAAAACCAGAAAATAAAATGGTCCCTGTATTTTGCCAGAATTTGCCCCAAAAAAGAAAAACGGTTTAAAGTTCAAGATCAGTACAAAGGGGCCCTGTATCTCCCCCCACGCCGGCCCCTTTTTTGGTTTTGTTATTTTACGCATTTTTGAAAATACGTCCCTTTTGGGCTTTTATTTTCACGGAAATTTTAACCCTATTTTAAAAAACCCCCTAGGGTTTTTGAATAGAGTAATAACATACTCATTAAAAAAATTGAAAAAAACTTTTGGGGAGAAATCCCCCTCTTGGTTTTTTCAAGAATAACTAGAAAAATTTTCGGATTTATTTCCGTGGTGTTTTAACCCGACTTATCAATCGGTCCCTTTTATCCCGTTTTTGGCGCCCTTCCCCATTATACCCCAAAGGGTTTTTAATTTACTTAAAGGGCAAAGGGTCGCGGTTTCCACTTTAGGTGTTTTTTGGGATCTTAGGTAACGAGTTTCCGAGGTAAATTTTATTGGGTTTCGTCCCCCTAGGTTGGCGGGGGTCCGTATCAGTTTTGGAAACCGAAACAAACCGATCTCTTCAGTTTGGTATTAAGCTTAGGTTTGTCAAAACATAAGTTTGGTTTGAGGAGGTAAAATCAAAAAACCCAAAATCCAATCTTTTATATCCCAAATTTTCTTATTCAATTTCTTTATTAATTGTTTTATTGAAAAATGTTTGTTCTACTAGTCAAATTTTTTAAAAAAAAAAAAAGGGAAGAATCACGGCCAAAAAAAAAAAAAAAAGAAAAAAAAAAGAGAAACAAGACAGAAACAACAACAAAGACCAAAAAAAAAAAAATCGGATAGAAAAAGAGGAAATTTACGAACCCTAGAGTCGTTTTGAATTCTACGGAAGGGAATTGGTGTAGTTTGGGTTAGTTCCAAGAGATTGAGAAGAGGAATTGGTGAGTTGATATCATCATTGTTTGTGAGAATACACGAGTGACTGTGTGATATCATCATTTGAGCGAAACACGTAAGGGAGTGTATCGTGAGGTTTAATTTTATATACATTTGTGTTAGTACTAATCTTTGCTATAGGGACAATGTCAAGACAACATTCTCCTGAAGGTGAGAGGGGAAGGTTTGATGCTAGGTTAGTAATTGAGGCGCTGAGGGATGAGATGAAGAGAATGTTCAAGAGGGAATGGAACAAATTCATGAGAAGGTAGAGCAAAGACTAGAGCAATCCACAAACGTATTCCAAGGGCGTAAGAGGGAGAGTCATTCTAGGAGAGTACCGAGGGGTGGAGATGAAATGTCGGATGATGATTTTGATGAGCCTTCTGTGGGGAGTTATAGAGGATATATGGTGGGGAATAGGGGAAAACTAGAGTTTGGGAAGATAGGGGAAAGATGGGAAATAGGGGAGGATGATCAATTGAGTAGCATAAAAAATGAAGATTCCCCTTTTCCCAAGGGGAAGAATGATCCCGGGGGGTTTACTTTAGAATGGGAGAAAAAGGGGAGATGGTATTTGATTTCACAACTTAGTGGGAGAAAGAAAGAAAAATTTGCTGCCATTGATTTTTGGATTATGCTATAGTGTGGTGGGATAAACAAATGTTGAATAGGAGAAGGATGGCAACCCCTTTTTGAGTTTTGGGGAAGAGATGAAAAGAGTGATGAGGAAGCGGTTTGGCCTGCTTTTTTTACTTTTGTAAATTGCACAAAAATTTTGAAAAATCTTAGGGGGGAAGCCGAAGTGTAAATGAGTTTTCAAGGAAGGGAAGTCACTATGTTTAAAGGCGAATGTAGAGGGGGATAGAGAGGCTACAATGGCTAGATTTCTTGCGGGGGTTAAAAAGAAAAACCCAAAATGTTTTGAATTGCAGCATTATGAAAGAATTGGAGGATAGGGTTTCCACAGGGCTAAAAAAGGTTAAAACCCCAACACAAGGGGAGAGGAAGTAGTAATCACGGTTGCAAAGGGTAATGGTTTTTCCATTTTTGGAAAATAATCAAGGGAAAAGAAGGAAGAAAACCCTTTTAAACCCCCAAAACCCCCCAAAAGGGGAGCTGGGGCAAGGGGGTTTCTACCCCGGGGTAATCAAGGTAACCCTGAATCTTCTACTTTAGAAATCGTGCCCTTAGATGTTTTAAATGTCAAGGTAGGGGGCCATATTGCAAACAATGTCCAAATAGGGTGTGATGATTTTGCGTGATGATGGGGGGAGTATGAACTGGGGGGGATAGTGAAAAAGGGGGATATGCCCCCATTAGAGGATGCAGTGAGGGATGGGGACCCTTTGCAAGGGGAAGGGCAAATGGCAGTAGTGAAGAGAGTTTTGAATGTGCAGGTAAAGGAAAAAAGAGGAGGTAAAAAGGGGAGAATATTTTTAAATACTAAAATGTTATTTTGGAGATCACATTTTAGTTTAATTTTTGATGGGGGAAGTTGCCCCAAAAGTATTGAGTAATTTTATTTTGAGAGGCTGGGGCTCAAAACTGTTAGACCCCCTAGTCCATATAAATTGCAGTGGTTGAATGGGTAGTGGTGAGACTAAGGGGAGTAAGCAAGCCTTGATTGGGGTTTTGCATTGGTAGGTAGAGGATGAGGTGTTAATTTTTGATGTAGTGCCAATGCAAGCATTCATGTGTTGTTGGGGAGGCCATTTGGGAATTTGATAAGGGAAAGGGTTTTGCATGATGGCTTTTCTAAAAGTAAACCTTGTTCACCAAAGGAAAAAAGCTTTTAAACTTAAACCCTTAACACCCAAACAGGTGTATGAGGACCAGTTGCAGCTACAACAGTCTTTTCAAAAAATTTAAAGGGGAGTGAAAAACAGAGTTTAGAGTGAGAGAGCAAAAGACAAGAGAAAGAAAAAAGGGAAAATAAAAGTCAAGATCAAAAGGAAAATAAGGAAGGGTGGAAAGATTGAGAGGCCAAGTTAAAAGGGGGGGCAACTTTGGTGGGGAGTTTAAAAGGAAAAGGGCAGCCTTGCAAAAGGAGAGTTGTGTGGAAAGACGAGTGTAGAAGGAGAGCGTTAGTGATGAGGCAACCTATGTTGTTGCTGGTTTTTAAAGAAAATTTTAACTCCCTAACGAATTATCAAACCTCTTTGCCTAGTGTGGTTGGTCTCTTGTCAGGACTTTGAAGATGTTTTTCCTGAGGAGATTCCAAAGGGATTACCCCCTTTCGGGGGTATTGAGAAACCAGTTTGATTTTTGTACCCAAGCATGGGTTTTCAAAAAAAGCCAGTTTAAAGGAGAATCCGGAGGAGAAAAAGGAACCCCAAAAGGGAAGGCCGATAAATTAATGGAAAAGGGGTACGTGAGGAAAGCATGAGCCCATGTGCATGCCTGTGTTTTTTGGTGCCTAAGAAGGGGGGGACAGGGGAGGAGTGTGTTGACTCCCCTCCATCAACAACTTTTGGTAAAGTATCGCATCCCATTCCTCGTTTAAATGACATGTTAGATGAGTTGCATGGGCCTATTTCCCTTTTCAAAAGGGGGGGGTCGGAAAAGGGATATCACCAAATTAGAATGAAAAAAGGGTGATGAATGGAAAACTGCATTTAAAAAAAAAAATATGGATTTAAGGGGTTAGTAATGCCTTTCGGTTTAACTAATGCACCCTAGTACTTTTTTTAAATTTTATAAACCCCATGTTTTGAGGACTTTTATTGGAAAATTTGTGGTTGTCTTTTTTTGATGATATTCTTTTTTTAAGAAAATTTTTTGGAAGATCATATGCCCCAAAACTTGAGGGATGTTTTAAAAATGTTTCCAAAAGGAACAATTATTTGCTAACCTCAAGAAGTGCACTTTTTGCAAGACAAATTTTGGGTTTCTTGGTTTTGTTGTTAGTGCGAAAGGGAATACAGGTTATAAAGAAAAGGTTCGTGCGATCCAAGAATGGCCATTTCCAACCAATGAAAAGGAAAATGTGCGGAGTTTCCATGGACTAACGAGTTTTTTTAAAAGGAAAAATTTTTGTAAAAGGATTTCAGCACCATTGCAGCACCACTTACTGGGGAAAATTAAGAAAAACGGGGGGTTTCAGCTGGGAGAGAAAAAAGAAAACCCCTTTAAAAAGCTTAAAAATAAGTTGACTCAGGCAAAAATTACTTGCTTTACCTAACTTTACTAAAACGTTTGAAATTGAGTGTGATGCTTCGGGAAATTAGGTATTGGGGCAGTGCTTATGCGGAGAAAAGACCGATTGCATTTTTTTAGGGGAAAAGTTAAGTGGGGAAACCCTTGAATTACCCTACTTACAACAAGGAGCTATATGCATTGGTTCGAGCCCTGGAGACGGGGGCAAAATTACCGGGGCCCAAAAAGAGTTTGTGACCCAAACACTGATCATGAATCTTTGAAGTACTTGAAGGGGAAAACAAAAGCTAAAACAAAAGGCATGCTCGTTGGGGGGAGTTCATTGAAACATTTCCATATGTCATCCACTCCAACCCAAGGTAAAAAATGTCTTGCTGATGCACTTTCAAAAAGGGTAAAACTTTTATCTCTACTCTTATTTTCCTAGACGCTTGGTTTTTAGCACTTTAAAGGGAAATATGCTGCTGATCAAAGATTTTTGTGAGGAGTATGTGAAAATGTGAGAAGAGTGGGCATGGAAAATTTATAAACATAAAGGGTTTTTGTTTTGGGAAAGTAAACTTCATTCCAATTTTTTTCTCTAAGAGAATTACTTTGAGAGAGTCTCATGGAGGGGGTTTTTAAAGGGACACTTTGGAGTACAAAACATTAGGGGGATTGCAGGAAAAACTTCAAATTTGGGCCCCACATGAAAAGAGATTTAGAGGATTTTTTGAGCGATGTATCCATGAAGCAATCGAAAACCCAGAGTCAAACCCCAAGGGGTTTCACCCCACTTCCCATTCCTCATGAGCCTTGGGGAGATATTTCTATGGGTTTTGTGGGTTTGGATTACCTAGGCTAAACATGGTTTGGGATTCTGTTTTTTTTTAGTTGTTAAAAGGTTTTTTTTTTTTAAAATGGCACCCTTTTATTCCTTGTCACAAAACGGATGATGCTTTAAAATTGCTAATTTTTTTCTTTTGGGGGGGGAAATTGTGCATTGCATGGTATGCCTAGAACAATTGTATCAGATAGGGAGCTAAGTTTTTAAACAAATTTTGGAAGACCTTTTTGGGGTAAGTTTGGGAAATAAGTTTTTGTTTTCTACTACTTGTCATCCACAGAAATGATGGTCAAACTGAGGTAGTGAATCAAAATTTGTCTACTTTGTTGAGGGCTGTAATTAAAAAGAAAAATTAAAAGGGGGGGAAAATTTTTTCCCCATGTTTTAATTTGCTTATAACCGTAAGGCCCTTCTGCTACTAAAATTTTCCCCCTTTTTAAATTGTGTATGGTTTTAATCCACAAACCCCCTTTTGGGTTTATCACCTTTTCCCCAATTTTTGAGTATGTTAAAATTTTGATGGCAAGAAGAAGGGAAAATTTTTTCAACAGATCCAAAGAGAAAGGAAAAGGTTTAACATTGAAGACGAACAAAGCAGTATGTTTAAACAAGCCAAAAGGGGCGTCGACAAGCAATTTTTTAACCTGGGGATTGGGTTTGGGTTCACATGCGCAAAGAGCTTTTCCCCGTGAGCGTTGATCTAAACTACTTCCTAGAGGCGATGGGCCATTTTAAGTTCTTGAGCGCATCAACGACAATGGGATCAAGATAGATTTGCCTGGTGAGTATCAAGAAATTTCCCAAATTTTAAAGTTACTGATCTGAGTCCTTTTGTTTTAGGTTTACGATTTGAGGACAAATCCTTTTCAAGAGGAAGGGGGAAAGATTTAGATCCATGATGAGAGTCAACCCGGGAAAAAGGAATGTGGATCCTCTTTTAAGTGCCCCCGGACGATCACAAGAAGTGAGCCAAAAAGACTTAAGGGAAACACTTAAAGGGGGGAAAAAGGAAAGTCCAAAGAAGCCGGGAAAAGGGTTGGGGCAATCATGAAGTTGGGAAAGGATTGGAACAAAACCCTGGGAAAACCCTTGCCTTATAAAGTCACACCCGGGCACGGTTGAAGAGGGCGTGAAATTTCAAGGCACGGCCGTTAAAGGAGTCAAGCAAATCCACAGAAAGATACCCCGGCCAAAGTACATGGGGGTAAATTTTCCAAAAAAGTTGCACCAAAAAAAAATACACGGCCAAAGTACACGGGGGTGTATGTGCCAGGAAATTTTCAAGAAAGGTACACCCGGGCCCAAAATCCCCGGGCTGTACACGGGCCCTGTAAACCCCTTTCGGCCAGCTTGTTTGTTTCGCGTTTTTTTGTCACTTAAAATAAAAATAAAGTCGTTTTTGGGGCTTGTTTTTTTTAAAGAATTGTAACCCTAGTATAAAAGCTCCTAGGGTTTAGAACAACAGAAACATCCCTTTTAAAAATTAAACACTTTTGAGAGGCACCTCTCTTGGGTTCTTCAAGAACTAATTCGAACTTATTGGATTGATTTCCGTGGCGTTCATCCCGGCTTATCAATCGGTTTTTCATCCCGATTGTGGCGTCTTCATTTTTATACCAAGGTTCTTGTCTCGCTTATAGACAACGGGTCGTGCTTTCCACTTTAGGTGTTTGGGCGTCTAGGCAACGAATTTCCGAATGTATTGGTATTGGGTTTTCGTCACGGCTTGGCGTGTTCGTATCAGATCTCGTATCAAAACCTAACTCCAATCGTTCATATCAATTGTTCATATTCAATTTCCATAGTGTTTAATTTGTCTATTGAAAGTGTAGTGTCTCTATCCAATTTTTTGTTACAAAAAAAAAAAAGAATCACGACAATAAAAAAAAAGAGGAACGTGATCAAGAGCAACACACAAGGCAACAACAAAAAAAAAAATTGGAGAGAAAAAGAGGAAATTTTGAGGCCCTAGAGTTGTTTTGAATTCTACAGAAGGGAATTGGTCTAGTTTGGTTAGTTCCAAGAGAATTGAGAAGAGGAATTGGCGAGTTGGTATCATCATTGTTTGTGTGAATACACGAGTGATTATGTGATATCATCCTTTGAGTGAAACACGTAAGGGAGTGTATCGTGAGGCTTAATCATATATATATTTGTGTTAGTACTACCTTTTTCTACAGGAACTATGTCGAGACAACATTCTCTGAAAGTGAAAGGGGAAGGTTTGATGCTAGGTTAGTGATTGAGGCATTGAGGGGTGAGATGAAGAGGATGTTTCAGGAGGGGATGGAACAAATTCATGAGACGGTAGAGAAAAGACTAGAGCAATCTAAAAACGTCTTCCAAGGGCGTAAGAGCGAGAGTTGTTCTAGGAGAGTACAAAGGGGTGGAGATGAAATGTCTGATGATGATTTGATGAACCTTCTATCGGGAGTTATAGAGGTTTATAGTGGTGGGAATAGAGGAACTAGGGATTAGGAAGATAGAGGAGATAGGAATAGAGAGGATAATCAATTGAGTAGTATAAAGATGAAGATTCCTCGCTTCCAAGGGAAGAATGATCCCAAGGTATATTTAGAGTAGGAGAAGAAGGTAGAGATGGTGTTTGATTGTCACAATTATAGTGGGAGAAAGAAAGTGAAACTTGCTGCCATTGAATTTTTGAATTATGCCATAGTGTGGTGGGAGCAACTGATATTGAATGGAAGAAGGAATGGCGAACCCCTATTGAGTCTTAGGAAGAGATGAAGAGAGTGATGAAGAAGCGGTTTGTGCATGCGTATTACTATCATGAATTGCACAACAAATTGCAAACTCTTAAGCAGGGAAGCCGAAGTGTAGATGAGTATTTCAAGGAGATGGAAGTTACTATGATTAAGGCGAATGTAGAGGAGGATAGAGAGGCTACCATGGCTAGGTTTTTTTGCTAGATTGAATAGAGAAATTCAAAATGTCGTTAAAAATTGCAGCATTTTGTAGAATTGGAAGTATCATTCATATGGCTATAAAGGTTAAGAACCAACACAGGAGGAAAGGTTAGTGGTCTGGATGGGAGTCGAGTCCAACAAAATAAAACCTACTCCTAGACAATTATATGATTTGCATATAGTGGTGAGTAGGGTCGAATCCACAGAGATTGGTTAAACTTATTTCTATTCAAGGAGAATAAAAGGAAAAGGAAAATGGGGGGTTTGGTTTGTGAATTGAATAAAGTTAAAACAAGTTAAGAAAGTTGTATATTGATAAAAAGCTAGCCAAAGGGAAACAAGATGGTTTAATTCTAGGAATTGATCATCGATGCAAATGTTCTCTATTCTTGTTCCTAGATAAATTGGTTATGGTTATTAACAAGCTCTAACACCTATCTCTCCTTACTTCCTCGATAACCCCAGACAAGCGCTTTGAATTATTTCTCTTATTGATTAAACAACCCTTAGACAAACGCTTAGGATTTTAATTCTACCAATAGCATTAAGATCTAGAGAGACCCCCAATTCATGCCAGTAGATTATAAGATAACCTATTTAAACATGATCACACACCTCCATAACATGAATTCGATCATCTCTTTTATAACCAACATGTTATTGCGTCACTAAGACTAGAACAATCAAACAATTACGATTTGATGTGCTAGTTGACAATATATTAACTTGCTAATTGAGTAGAAAAGCTCTATTCATACCAATCAACAAAGATAATAATGACAAAACGATCAGAAATATATGAATACCCGAAAGCAAAGAATAGAATAAATACAAGTCAATTAGACCTCACAATTCGTGGAGAATTAAACATCTATGACCCTTTGGCTAGAAAAGTAGCTTAGCTACACATGTTCATCAATAAAACGAAAATAAAAGATAGAAACATAATGAACCATGTTGCCTGCTCTGCCTCCTTGTTTCCTTTGTGTCTCCAAGGTGATTCCAGATTCCAAGGTTCAAAATTTTTTCTAACCCTCTAGGTTGGCTTATTTTTACTTTTAGATGGATAGCATGGACTTTTGCAGCAAGTCAAAATTTCTTTCCTTTTAAAATAATTTCGAAAGTAAAGTTTCGTCTGCCTGGCCGCCCCAAACAAACGGCCGGGGATCAAGCCGTCCACCTCTTGCATTTTCTTAAAGTCTTACCGCGCCCAGTGTAAAACCAAAGGTTAGACACACGCCCAGATTTCAACCGTGCCTTCATTTTGGGGGGGCTAATCTTAAAGTCTTACCCGTGTCCGTGTGTACCACGGTTCACCCACGGCTGATTTGAAGTCGGGGCCTTCATCTGGTTGATGTTCCACATTTTCTTCCCCTTGGCCGGGGCTTCCCCCAGGGTTTCAAGCACGTTTTTCTCCCACGGGTTCCACCACGGCCTCCCTTTAAGCCTTTCTCTCCCTGTTAAAAGTCCCCATTTTTCCCCTTCTTGTCCAGTGGTAACACGGTTTGCCCCTTGGCCGTGTCAAACCGTGCTTCCTCCGGTGGTGTAATTCCTTGTCTTGATCCAAGTTGTGATATTCTCAAAATACTTAAAATTAGCACCCTTTAAACTCTTTTAAAACCTGTTTTATCACTGATAGAATTAAAGTACCATTTCCTATGTTTTTCATAAAATCAAAAAAAATTTAACAATTTATATATAAAGTTTGATATAAAATGGCTCTATCAAATTCCCCCACATTTAAAACCTTGTTGTCCTCAAGCAATTGCATAAAATCAATTGAGAAAATCTATCATAGATTATACAAACTTTCTTTTCTCTTTCCCAAGCATCTTATTCATTGTAATTCATGATTTTAATTTTAAGTCTACACTTCAACCAAATGGTTTCCGTATCAAATTATATGGACAAAATTCAAGTAATCAAACAAAACAAATTTTTAACCCTCCTTTTTAGCAAAAAAAATTTTTTATTCCCAAAAGTAAATACTTAATCCACAAAGGGAAAAACCCCCAAATTAAAACTTCTTTGGACATTAGCAAAAACAAAATCCTGAACATAAGAAAAAAGATTAGTATAAGCCCCTTTGCTAGATATTTCCCTTTTTAAACTTTTTTTGTTTTTTATTAATAAATGTTCAATTCATGTTTTTTGATTTATCAAGCATCTATTTTGACGGGTTTTTCCGCTTCTTTTCATGAATTTTTCCTTTTTTGCCCTTTCATTATAGTGATTCTTAGTTGGAACATCCCGAGCTCTCACTAAAAAGTGCCCGGGTTTTGAATACCCCTACGGACTTTTCCCTCACTCAAAATTTCAATTTTTGGAATACTCTTAACTAAATTTAGTTGAATCTTGGGGAGAAAATGGCTATTTGATTTTTTTTTCTTTTTTTTCAAAGGGTTTATGATTGTTTTTACAAAAAATTTTTCAAAATAACATACAAATATAACCTAAAAGTAAACTTGTTTTTTTCCACTTAGGGACTCGACTTACTCTTAGATTTCCCAATTTAAAGCTAAAAAAAAAGAAAATTTTTTCTTAAAGATTTTACTACTTTTTTTAAAACCATTATTCTAATCACAGCATGTTGAGTAAAGCATTTGAACAATCAATTTTCACATTTTTTAAGTTTATTCAACATTTAGTAAAATCTCTAGATTTCATGTAATTTTAAAAAAATTTTGGTTAAAATTGTTTAAGGACAAAATTCAGAGTATAAGTTAGTTCCTATTCTCAAAATTTTTTTTTTTTCCCTCTCCCCACATATTTGAACATTTCCTCACTGTTCCTAATTCAGCAAATTGAAGAGGAATTAAAAACCAAATCTTGAAAAGAAAAAAGGAAAATATTAGATTTCCCTGGTATTGGGTCTCCCTTTAAGTCGGGAAAAGTGTCATCTATTATATGTAAATCCTTGTGCAGGCCAAAAGATTTCAAAAAAACACAAAAATCAAAACAACTAAACAAAAACAAACTAAATTAAAAAAACCAAAACAATGCAAAACAAATTTTTTTTTTTTTTTTTTTTCGGGGTTCCCCCCATGAAGCCCCTTTTTCTTTAACGTTTTTGGTAACTTTCCCTGGCAAATATTCATAAGGGTTTTTGTTTTCTACCCTTAGTGCCTGTGGTGATGGGTTAATAACATCCGCAAAAAAAAACAGGGAGGGGTTAATAGAAACCCCGTAAAAAAAAAACAGGAGAGTATCGTTAGGATGTTTCATGGCACCATAAATTTAAAATTAATCACTTCCCCATCAAATTATAGTGAGGGGCCCATCATTTACATCAATTTTCGTTTTAGAAGTTTAAAGGGAAGGGTCGCCCAAAAATTCAGTATGAAGTAGAAATCACTACCCATTCAAGCACTAAAATCGCAGGAAAAACCAACCCATTGACTTAAACAAAAAACTCCTAGAACTCCCTTAGGTAAACTTTGGGCCCTATCGCAAGTTGAACAATAATACCCGTTTCCTTTAAAGGCCCAAACATTAAACGTTGAAAAACAGACAAAGGTGACTTTGATAGAAGCTCCTAGATCACACATGTTTTTAGCGATTCCAAACTCCCCTTTTTTGCAAGGAATGGCGAACATACCGGGGTCCTTATTTTAAAGGAAGCTTCTTCTAATAATACTGAAACATTTTCACTCACACAACTTTTCATTGCCTTTCAACTTCCTTTTGTTAGTGCAAAAGCCCTTGGGAACTAAAAAAGTGCGGTATTTTCCCTTAATTGCACATAAAGGAATATTCCCTCAACTTTACGAACTTTTTCCAGAATCTTTTTTTTCTTTCGGGTTTTTCGTTTTTTGGGGGGGAAAAGGGAGTGGTATCAAGGACCTTCAGGCTCTTTAGAGACTTGCTAATCTAGTCCCCGCGGCTGGGAGGAAGTCTTTTTTTGGTCTTTTCCTCAAGATTAGACGGTTTCCTTTTTTTTGATCCCGCAATTCTGTTCCACTTCTAAAGTAATTGTTTAAAAACGTTTTGCTTGGGGGTTTTGTAATGTTTGAAAAGGTAACTTCCTTAGTTTTAAACCTTTTCGACTAAAGCAAGTTGTTTCCCTGATTCTCCAATTTAGAATGCTTTGCTTTTTTCCCTCCTGAAATTTTTGGGTTTTAAAACACTGAATTTAACAATTCCTCAAGGGGCATACCTGAAGTAAAAGGGGAGCTTAGGTACTGTGGGGATGGCTTGGCTGGAATTTTTTGGAAATTTGGGGGGTTATTGCCTTCGGAAGTTAGGATATCCTCCACCCATGATTGTAAGTATTGTGTAGGGGTCATACTTCCCTTTTCGGTTGTCCTGGAAACCGCCTACGCATTGGGTTCACATTGCATCTTGCAAAGTGGGGGACATGTCGGGGGATGATTAGGGAGGCAAATTTCCCCAAGCCTTCACCCCGCTACGTTTTTTTTTAAGAGCTAGCTGCGCACAAAGGGGTAAATTTAAATTTTATGTTCAAGGTTTGCACTTTTTCCTCATTTACCTTCCTTGAAATGATCACCCCTTTCCCAAAAATTTTTTGCGAAAATTGGCAGCCATAAAGAATCAATTCCCTCTTGACCCGGGGTTTTTTTTTTATGGCGCCTCCATTGCACTCCATCATCTTTTTTTTCCATCAGAAGTAGGCCTTCGAGAGAATTGGATGAGGAGTTGTTCATATCCCATGTTATGGCAGCTTGCACCGTTTCTTTTAAACTTTCCAATACTCAAAGAGCTCGGTGTCCCTTTGTTTTATAAACCACAAAATTTTTCCCTTTTTATACCAGCGGCTTTTGGATGCAGGGAAAAATTTGCCAAGAAGAGTCTTACCCTATCTGTCCCAAGTGGTGATAGAACCCTGGAGGCAAAAAAAAACAACCAATCTTTAGCTTTAGTACTTAAAGAAAATGGAAAAGCACGTGCTTTATTTGATCTCGTTATTCCCTTTCGGGCCCCACCTAGAACACACTTTATGGGAAATCTTTCAATGCTTAGAGGATCTTCTTCTCAAGACCATAAATTGGGAGCAGATGATCAACCCAGTTTCAATTCGAAATTCCACGGTATTTCGGGGGAGTGAAACAAAGTGGTTGTTTATTCCCTCCGTGCAGCCCAAATCCCTTTAAAGGTTTTCTCGAATTCCCTTCGTCCTCTTTTTTTGAATCAAGGGATGAATCGACAAGTCCATACTAAGTTCGGGCCGTGGGGATGATCTAGCTTCTTGTCGCAGTCTTTAGAGTCTTCTCAATCTCCGATTATAAAATTAGTTCACCCGTCGAAAAAACGAGTCATACGAATAGAAATAAATTTGACACCCAAACCCCCGGGAACGGGGCCAAAATTGAGGGTGTCGATCCCAAAAAAAAAAAAACCTACTCCTAGACAATTAATGATTTTTCATATAGTGGGGGTAGGGTCGAATCCACAAGATTGGTTAAACTTATTTCTATCAAGGAGAATAAAAGGAAAAAGGAAAAAAGGGGGTTTTGGTTTTTGAATTGAAAAAGTTAAAAAAAAATTAAAAAGTTGTATATTGAAAAAAGCAGCCAAGGGGAAACAAGATGGTTTTAATTCTAGGAATTGATCCGATGCAAATGTTCTCTATTCTTTTTTTTTCCTAGATAAAATTTGGGTTTTGGTTATAAAAGCTCTAACAACCTTTCTCCCTTACTTTTTCATAACCTCAACAACGTTTTAATTATTTTCTATTGATTAAACAACCCCTTTGACAAGGCCCTTTGGATTTAATCTATCAAAAGCTAAGATCTAGAGAGACCACCAAAATTGGGGTAGATTATAAGGTAACCTTTTAAACAAGATCCCACCTCCATAACATGAATTGACCCTCCTTTTTAACCAAAAAGTTAAAGCATCCAAAAACTAGAACAATCAAACAATTACGGATTTGACGTGCAGTTGACAATAATTTTAAATTCTAATTGTAGAAGAGCTCTATTCAACCAATCAACAAGAAATAAAGAAAAATGACAAAGATATTGAATACCCAAAGCAAAAAATAGAAAAATACAAATCAAATTTAAACCCCACAATTCGTGAAGAATTAAAAAATCTTACCCTTTGGGTAGAAAAGTAGCTTAGTTTTTAAAATGTTCATCAATAAACGAAAAAAAAAGATAGAAACTAATGAAACCGTGTTGCCCGCTCTGTCCTCCCGTTTCCCTTCTGTCTCCAAGGTGATTCCAGATTTCCCAAAGGTTCAAAAGTTTTTAACCCTTTTTGGTTGGGTCTATTTAAACATTTGATGGATAGCATGCGATCTTTTGCTAGCAAAACGAAAAAATCTTTCCTTTTCCAAGTAATTTCGAAAGTGAAGTTCGTCTGCCCCGGCCGCCCCAACACACGGCCGGGGATCAAGCCGGCCCTCCCTTTTGCATATTTTTTTAAGTCTTCATCCGCGCACAGGTGAACCACGGTTAGACACACACCAATTTTAAGTCGGCCTTCATCTGTGCATAAAATTAAGTCTTCATCCTGCCATGTGTAAACCCCGGTTACACCCACGGCTAGATTTGAAGCCGTGCCTTTTTGGTTTGATGTTCCACACTTTCTTTCTCCTTGGTCCCGGTTAAAAACGACTTTAAGCACGTTTCCCCACGGGTTTCCAAAGGCCGTGCCTTAAGCCGTGTCCTCTCTTTGAAAATCCTCATTTTCACCCCTTTTTTCCAGTGTGTAAAAACGTTTGTCCTTGGCCGTGCCTCAAACCGGCTTCCTCCGGTGGTGTAATTCCTTGTCTGATCTAATTGTAGATGACTTCTCTAAAAAATTGAATTAGCATCCTTTTAACTCCCTTTTAACCCGATTTATCACGTGAAAATTAAAGTACCATTCCTTATGATTTTTATAAAATCAATATAATTTAACACAATTTAACTATAAAGATTGGTATAAAAAGGCTCTATCAACATACTTTAAGAAGGGGTGGTTCATCCACCTGGAAGACTTTAAACCCAAAGGGAAAAAGGAAGAAAACCTTTTTCCCACCAAACCGAAAGGGAGAGAAACAAGCGGGGGCTATCCCGGTACCAAAGGGAAAACCCCATTTTTCTACTCCCAGAAATCGTGAATAAAAAGTTTTAAAAGCTAAGGGAGAGGCCATATTTTAGTCAATGTCCCAAAAAGGGGTATGTGATTTTGGTGTGAGGTGATATGAGACTGAGGGGATAGTAAAAGGATGAATTTTCCTCCATTTTAGGACGCTATGAAATGAGGAGCCTACAAAGGGGGAGTGGCAGTAGTGAAGCGAGCTTTTAATGTGGATGAAAGGGAAAAAGAGGAGGTGCAAAAGAGAAAATCTTTGATACTAATGTTATCTAGGTGGTCATATTTGCGGGTTTTATGATTTACGGAGGGAGTTGCACTAATGTGGTATAATTTTTATTTTTGAGAAACTAGGATCAAGACTATAAAACCCCCAGTCCCCTATAAATTTCAGTGTGAATGATGGGGCAGCTAAGGGGAGTAACAAGCCTTTATTGCTTTTCACATCGGTAGGTATGAGGAGGGTTTTCATGTAGTGCAATTGCAAGCATGTCATGTTTGTTGGGGAGGCCATCCATTTGATAGGAAATTTTTTCAGAGGGTTTTCTAAAAAGTAACCGTTTTTCACCCGGGGGAAAAACTTTTAAACTTAAACCTTAACACCTAAACAGGTGGATGAGGACAATTGCAGATACAACGTCTTTTGCAAAATATAAGGGGAGTGAAAAACAAGGGGGGGATACAGACAAAAAAAACCCAAAAAAAAAAACACAAAATCGATTCAAAAGGAAAAAAAAAAGGAAGGCTGGAAAGAGTGTGAAGGCCATGTTGAAGGGGGACAACTTTGGGGGTGATGAAAGGAGAGTGCAGCCTTGCAAAAGGAGAGTTAGTGGCAAAATAAGTGTAGTGAAAGGTGTTTGTTAGAAGCACCTATGTTTTGCTGGTTTTTAAAAACTTTTTTGAAAACCAACGAAATATTTAACTTTTGCTTAGTGTGGTTGTGTCTATTGTGCAGACTTGAAATGTCTCCCTGAGGGGGGTCCAAAGGATAAAACTATTCGTGGGATTGACAGTATTGACCTTGTACCTGGAGCATCGATTCCAAACAAAACCCCTTATAGGAGCAATCCGGAGGAGAAAAAGGAACTCCAAAGGAAGTCGATGAATTTAAATGGAAAAGGGGTACGTGAGAGAAAACATGAGCCCATGTGTAGTGCCTGTGATTTTGGTGCCTAAGAAGGATGGGCCCATGGAGAATGTGTGTTGACTGCGCACCCATTAACAACATCACGGTAAAGTATCATCATCCCATTCCTCGCTTAGATGACATGTTAGATGAGTTACATGGGTCTAGTTTCTTTTCCAAAATTGATCTAAAAAGGGGAAATATCACCAAATTAAAAATGAAAGAAGGTGATGAATGGAAAACCACATTTAAGACAAAATAAGGATTGTATGAGTGGTTAATTGATGAGATCCATGATGAGAGCCAAGCCGGAAAAAGAAATGTGGATCATCTTGAAAATGCCGCCTGGACCGACACAAGAAATCGAGCGAAACGACTCAAGGGAAACACTTAACGGGTTGATAAAAGGTTGTCCATGAAGCCGGAAAGGATTGGAGCGATCATGAAGTTGGAAGGATTGGAACAAAACCCTGGGAAGACCCTTGCTTTTATACAGTCACACCGGACACGGGATGAAGAGGGCGTGTATTTTTCAAGGCACGGGCCCTGTAGGAATCTCAAAATTGCACAGAATCATACATGGCCAGACACACAGCTAAAAGGCACGGCCATGTAAGGAGACAAGAATTGGCAAAATCATCCCGGGCCCGTGTACCCCTACCCCCCAGCATGTTCTGTTTTGTTATTTTTAACGCATTATTGAAGTGACGTCATTTGGGCTTAATTTTCAGATTTGTAACCCAGTAAAAAACTCCTAGGGTTAGAACAAATAGAACTTACATCTTTGAACTTAAACACTTTTGAGAGGCCCCTTTTTGGTTTTCAGAACTAAATCGAACTTAGGGTTTTGATTTCCGGGGCGTTCATCCGACTTTAAATGGGTTTTTCATCCCGATTGTGGCGTCTTATTTTTTTTACCAAGGTTCTTATCTCGTTTTTGAAAGGGTCGCGATTTCCACTTAGGGTTTGGGTGTTTGGGCTAGATTTCCGAATTTTGGTATTGGGTTTCACCCGGGGGTTGGCATGGTTCATATCATTAGTAATCCCTTTCTTTTAAACAACCCTGTCTTTTATGGGATTATAAAACCATTTTTTGGGACTTTTATTGAATTTGTGGTTGTTTTTTGATGTATCCTCATTTACAGCAGGATTTTTGGAAGCATTACCACTTGAGGGTTTTTGAAGTGCTTGAAAGGGAGCATTTATATGCACCTCAAAAGTGCACTTTTTACAAGACAAACTTATTTTTCTTTTTTTTGTTTTTGTGCACGGGGAATACGGTTGATGAAAAAATATTCAGCGACCCAAAGAATGGCCTATCCAATAATTAATTAATGGTGAGTTTCCAGGGGACTAGCAAGCTTTTACGGGAGTTTTGTGAAGAATTTTAGCACCCTGCAAAAAATTTAAGGTAATTAAAAGAAGGGGGGGGGGGTTAAATGGGGGGGGGAGAAAAGGGAAATTTTTTTTAGGTTAAAAATGTAGGGATTTATTTTTAAAATTTTTAAAAATTTTGAATTGAGTGTGTGGTTTTTGGTTGGTTTGGAGATGTATGCGGGGAAAAACCAAATTTGATTTTTTTAGCGAGAAGTTAAGAAGGAAACCTTAAACTACCCTACTTAGAAAAAGGAGTTAATGCTTTGGTTCAAGCATGGAGACTTGACAACATATTTTTGGCCAAAAGAGTTGTGATCCACACTGCCCTGAATCCTTTAAATCCTTAAAAGAATCTTTAAGTATTCATGGAAGGGTTAAAATGGGACTTTTGGGTGCAAAAACCTTAGGGGTTTGTAAGAACATTCTTTTGGCCTCACTTGAAATGAGAGGGAAAAATTTGTGAGCGATGTATCGTGTACAAGAAAAAATCTAGGGGTCCAACCTCTGGGCTTTAAAACCCATTTCCCCATTCCTCATGTCCCTTGGGTAGATTTTCCATGGATTTTTGTTGGGAAATACCCGGGTCTGGCATGGTCGGTTTTTTTTTTTGTAGGTGGATAGATTTTCAAAGATGGCCATTTCTTCCCTGGTCCAAAAAAAATACTTACAATATTGTAATTTGTTCTTTAAAGAAGTTGTAAATTGCATGGTATGCCTAGAACAATCGTATCGGAAGAGATTTAAGTTCTTGAGTATTTTTGGAAGCCCTTTGTAGGCTAAAAGGGAAAAAGTTACGTTCTCTATACTTGTAAACCACAGACTGATGGTCAAACTGTGGTAGTAACGAAATTTTTTATTTTTGAGGGCTGTCATTAAAAAGAAAATTAAATTTGGAGGATTGTTTACCCCTGTCGAATTTGCTATAATCGTCAAACATTTGCTACTAAATTTTTTCCTTTTGAAATTGTGTATGGTTTTAAACCCCTAAACCCTCTGGGTTTTAAAACCCCTTGCCTTTCGAGTATGTTGAACTAGATGCAAGAAAAATAGAATTTGTTAAAAAAATCCCTAGAAAGGGAAGGCTAAAACATTGACGAAAAATAGAGCGTATGTCAATAAGCCAACAAAGGGCGTCGACAACTGTTTTGAACCTGGGCTGGGTTTGGGTTCACTGCGCAAAAAGCGGTTTCCGTGCGCGTCAATTAAACTTTTCCCCAGAGGCGATGGCCATTTCAAATTTTTAGCGCATCAAGATAATGCATACAAGATAGATTTACAGGTGAGTACAGTAAGTGCTACGTTTTAAAGTTACTGATTTTATCCTTTTGATGTAGGCGATGATTTGAGGACAAATCCCTTTTTAAGAGGGGGGGTGATGAGGGGCCAAATTTTGGGGGGGTAAGCCCGAAGTGGGGAAATTTGGGTCCCCTTAATGTCCACCCGAACCGAACAAGAATTAAGTGAAACGTTTTTGGGAAACCTTGGGTTGATAAAGGATGCCATGAAGCCGAAAAGGATGGGCAATCAAAGTTGGGAAAAGGTTGGGAAAAATAGGGAATTTCCCCTTTTCTTGTACAAGTCAAACGGATACGATTGAAAGGGGGGGTTTTACAAGGGACGGCCCTGTAGGAGTTTGGGGGTTTCATAGAATTATACAGGTTGATAACGATTCAAAGGCTGGTGTGTATGGTTCAAAAATATACGGAAACATACAGTTAGGGCACGGGCCCTGTATATGCTTTATTCGGGTCCAAGCCCCCGGCCTTTACTCCAAAGGCCGGCCTTCCCTCTTACGCCGCCCGGGCCTTTTGTCCCTATTTTGTTATTTCTCCGCAACTTTAAAGATGTTATTCATTTTGGGCCCCTTTTTGTTTGAATTGTAAACCCAAAATAAAGTCTAGGGGTTTAGAACAGTAGGATATAAACATACAACATTGAAATTTGAAAAAAATTTTGAGAGAATTCTTCTTTGGGTTTTTTAAAGAACTGCTACGAAATTATGGGTTTTTCTTCCGTGCTTATCCCGACTTACAATCGGTCTTTCACCCCGATTGTGGGCCCAATAATATACCAAGGTTTTGCCTCCTTATGGGAAAGGGTGCAGTTTCCACTCGATTTTTTGGGGACTTGGGTAACAATTTCTGAACGTTTTTGGGATTGGGTTTCGTTCACTTGGGGGGTTCGTATCAAGTGGGAAAGAACCTTGGTATTTATGTGAACGCCAAAAAGGGGAAAAAAGACCGATTGATAAGTCGGGATGAACGACGGGAAAAATCGAAAATTTCAAGGAAGCTTTAAAGAACCAAAAGGTTCTCTCAAATTTTTATTGGGGGTGTCGAATCAACAAAAAAAAAACCTCCCTAGACAATTAAGATTTGCTATGTGGTGAGTGGGTCAAATCCACAGAGATTGGTTAAACTTATTTCTTTTCAAGCAGAATAAAAAGGGAAAAAAAAAAAGGGGGGGGTTTTGTTTGTGAATCAAAAAAAGTAAAAAAGGTAAGAAATCGGAATTAAAAAAAGCTTCCCAAAGGAATCAAGATAGTTTAATTTAGGAATTGATCACGAGCAAATGTTCTTTTTTTGTTCTAGATAAACTGGTTATGGTTATTAACATTTTAAAAACCCTTTCTCCCCTTACTTCCTCATAACCTCAGACAAGCGCTTTGAATTATTTTTTATTGTTTAAACAACCCTAGACAAGGCTTAGGATTTAATCTTCAAATTATTAAGATCTAGAGAGACCCAATTTTATGCAGTAGATTTAAGTAACCATTTAAAAAAGATCACACACCTCCAAAAACATGAATTCGACATCCTTTTATAACAAAAAAGTTTTACGTACTAAGACAGAACAAATTAACAATTACGGATTTGCGTGTGTTGACAATATATTAACTTCTAATTGAGTAGAAGAGTTATTCATACCAATCAACAAAGAAAATAATGAAAAAACGATCAAATATATGAAAACGAAAGCAAAGAATAAAATAAATACAAGTAAATTTTGACCTCAAAATTGTGGGAATTAAACATCATCCCCCTTTTGGGGAAAAAAAATGTTTAGCTCTATTTCATCAACAAACGAAAATTTAAAAAAATAAAAACATAATGACCTTTTGCTTGTTCCCTCCTTTTTTCTTCATGTCTCCAAGGTGTTTCCAAATTTAAAAGTTTCAAAAGTTCTTCCTACCCCTCTAGGGTTAGCCTATTTTTATTTTTAGAGGAAAGATTATCTTTTGCTAGCAGGATACGAAAAATTTTTCCCTTTTCCAAGTAGTTTTTCGAGAAGGAAGATTGTCCCCGGACCCCCCACCACACGGCCGTGGGTAAAGCCGGCCTCCTCGTGATATTCTTCAAGTTTTCAGTGCCGTGTGTACCAGGTTCATACACGGCCAATTTTATCCCGGGCCCTTCATCTATGATAATCTACACTTTCTTTCCTTGGCCGTCTATTCCACACGGTTCCCCCCGGGCCGTCCCCTAACCTTTTCTCCCTTTTAAAAAATCCACATTTCCGCCTTTTTGCTAGTGAGGGCGGGGGTTTTCACTTGGTCGTGCCTCAAACTGTGCTATTCTATTGCTACACGGCCGTTACTTCCGTGGTCTTCCTGTTGATTCAAACCAAGTACACGGCGTGACTTCAATTAAACCCCCTGTATTCCCCCCGGCGGTGTAAATCCTTGTTTTTTGAACCAAGTTGTAGATGGCTTCTCAAATTTTACTTAAATTTGGCGTCCTTGACTCCTTTAACCTGATTATCACATGAAAATTAAGTACCATTCCTTTATGATTTCTATAAAATCAAAAATAATTTAACGCAATTTTACATAAAATTGAGTAAAAAAATGGCTCTACAATTCCCACCACTTCCTTGCTTGTCCTCAACAATTGCATAAAATAAATTGGGGAAAATCTGTCATAGATTTACAAACTTTCTTTTCATCTTTCCCCAAGCTTATTCATTTGAATTCATGACTTGAAATTTTAAAATGGCTACTATTAACCAAAACGGGTTTTCCGGATAAAATTATTGGCCCAAAATTCAATAGCTAATTAACAAAACAAACTTTTTCCCAGTTTAGCAAAAAAAATTTTATCCAAAAGAAATACTTATCCACAAAGGAAAAACACCAATTAAACTTTTTGGGATATTTCAATCTAAATCCTTGCAGTAAAAAGAAAAAGCTATGGTATAAGTCTTTGCTGATTTTTCCCCCTTTTTATCATCTTTGTTTTATTCAAAATTTTCACTTTCAGTTCTTTTTTTATTCAAGCACTATTTTGATGGGTTTTGCTGCTTTTTTCTGAACTTTTCCTTTTCCCCTTATATTAAGTGGTTCTTTGAGTCAGAAACATCCCAGCTCATCCTCAAGTGCCGGGTTTTGGATCCCCCTACGGACTCTTCCTCACTCAAAACATTCAATTGGAATACTCTTAACTCAATTTAGTTGAATCTTGGATTTTGGCTATCTTGATTTTTTTTTCTTTTTTTAAAGTTTTATGATTGCTTTAAACAACTTCAAAAAGGGATACAGTACTAATATAACCCGAAGTAAACTTGTTTATTTTTACTTAAGGATCGCTTTCCTTTAGACTTCATTCTAAAACAAAAAACAAGGTAAAATTTTTTTCTTAAAAAATTTACTCTTAATTTTAACCAGTTTTAATCACGCATGGGGGGGGGGAAAACATTTGAACAAATAAAATTTCCCATTTTGTAGATGTATTATAACATTTAGACAATTTAATTTCTGAAAATTTGAAAAAATTGGTTAAAAATTTCTTAAGGACAAACATTTTTTAAATATGTATCAATTCTTATTCTCTATATTTATTTCCTCTCCCCCACATTTGCTTGAAATGTCCCACTGTTCCTAATTTTTGCACAAAGAAAAGGAATTTAAAAATCAAGGAGCATTTGAGAATAAGGAAAGGGAAAAAAAAATGGTACTTCCCTAGTATTTGGGGTTTTCCCCTTAAGCTTGGGAAGTGTCATCTGTTAGTGTATATTGTTGCAGCGTCCAAAAAAGTTCCAAAAATACACTAAAATCAAAAAAACAAAACTAAACAAACAAAACTAAAAAAAAACCAAAAAAATGCAAATAAACTTTCTTTTTTTTTTTTTTTACATGGGTTACCCCCCCGAAGCCCTTTTTTTAACTTCTTTGGGGTAAAAGTTTGGGTAAATTTGGATAAGGATTTTATTCCAGCCTTGGTGCCGTGGTGATGGGTTATAACTCCCCCAAAAAAAGGAGAGATATCGTTAGATGTTTATGGCTCATAAATGTTAAAATTTTAAATTTTTCACCATTTAAATTCCATAGTGGGGTGCCTCATTTTCATCGATTTTTGTTTTGAAGTCTTAAGGAAAGTCGCCCTAAAAATATCGTGATGAAGTATGAGAAAACCTACGTCCATGTGCACATAAAAATCAGCAGGAAAAACCAACCCATGACTGAACAAAACATCCTCAGAACCCCTCAGGATAAAAATTGGACCTATCCAAGTGAACAATAATTTCCCCTTTTCCTTTAAAGGAACCACATTTAAAAGTTGATAAACAGACAAAGGCAAAATTGAAGAAGCTCCTAAAACACCTGGGTTTAGCGATTTTAAGATTACCTTTTTTGCAAGGAAAAGTAAAATACCTGGTTTCCTTCATTTGGAGGGAAACTTCCTTTTAATAATAGCTGAAACTTTTCACTACTTTTTTTTTTCATTGCCTTTCGCTTCCTTTTGTTAGTGCATAAGTCTTGGAAATTGCTTAGCGGGTATTTTTTATTTGCATCATGCAAAGGGTTTTTACCTGACTTTGGGGAAAATTTTCCAGAATTTTCTTTTTCTTCCGTTAATTTTTGGGTTTTCGCCAATCTGGGGGGGAAAGGAGGTGGTTTCAATGTGTCCTTTGATGGCTCAACTGAGACTTTTTAAATTTGGGTTCCCCTGCTGGTCGGAGTCAAAATCTTTTCTTGGTCTTTTCCCCCAAAAGAGTAGATGAGTTTTCCTTTCTTAATTGACCCCTGCAAGGTGCCCACCCCTAAAGGAAATTTGGGCATTAACGCTTTGCTTCGGATTTGTGATAGTTTGAGAAGGAAAACTTCCCTTTGGAGTTTCAAAACCCTATTAAAGTAAAAGCAAGTTGTTTAAACTGTTTTTCCAAGTTGGGAGGGCTCGTTTGTCTCACCCGAAATTGTTTTGTATTACGGCAAGTGTTTTTAAAATTTTTCCTCAAGGGACATACCTGTGGGGGAAGGGCTTGGGGTACATGGTATGAGGGCTTAAGCTGGAATTGTTGGACTGTTGAGGGTTTTGCCCCCCCCTACCCGGGAATTTAGGTTGATCCCTTTGATTGGTTTTTTATACTAAATCTTTATAGAAAAAAATTTTTTTAAATTATTTTTGTTTTTTATAGAAATATAAGGGAAATGGTACTTTTTTTTAAAATTCTCGTGAAAAAATTCGGGTTTAAAATGGAGTCAAGGATGCTAATTCAAGTATTTTTGAGAAGTCATTTAAACTTGGATCAAGATAAAAAATTTTACCCCACCGGGGGAAGCACGGTTTGGGGCCGGCCCTTGTTTAAAAAACCGTTTTACCACTGGAAAAAAAGGGGGAAAATGAGGATTTTGGAAAGAAGGAAAACGGTTTAAGGGCCGGTGTGTTGGAACCCCGGGGGGATAAAACCGTGTTTTGAAGCGTGGGGGAAGATAGATGTCCCCAAGGAAAAGGAAAGGGGGAACATCCCAGTAAAGGGAACTGGGGGTTGAAATTTGCCGTGGGGGGGGGTTAAGTGCTAAAACCGGGGACCGGTTGAGATTTGGGAAGATTAGGGCACAGACGAAGGCCCGGTTTGGGAAAATTTGGAGTGTGTAAAAACCCGTGGTTTAAACCCGGGGAGGGGGAAAAATGGGAATATGCACAGAGGATGGCAGGTTTAACCCCGGGGACGGGTGGGGGGGGGGGCCCGGGGGCAAAACGTATCTTCACTTCCGAATATTCTTAAAAAGGAAAAGATTTTTTTCTTTTTTTTGTAGAAAAGATTTTTTTTGAACCACTAAGTAAAAATTAGGGGCCCCCTTTGGGGGTTTAAAACCCAACTTTTAAACTTTTAAATTTTGGAATCTTGGATTTTGAAAAAAGGAAACCGGGGGCCCGGGAGAAAGAAACCCGGGGTTTTCATTATTTTTCTATCTTTTTTTTTCGTTTTTTTGGGGAACATGTGTAGCAAAGTTTATTTTCAAACCAAAGGGTCATAGATTTTTTTAAATTCCCCCACGAATTGTGAGGTCAAATTTTAAAACTTTTTATTTTTTCTATTCTTTGTTTTGGGGGTTTTATATATTTCAAATTTCGTTTTGTCATTATTATCTTTTTTGATTGGTATGAATAGGTTTTCCCCAATTAGAAAGTTAATTATTGTAAACTAGACGTAAAACCCGAAATTTGTTTGATTGTTCTATTTTTGTGCGAAATTAAATTTTTGGGTTTATAAAAGAGATGACGAATTTTTTTAAATGGAGGGTGTGATAATTTTTAAAATAGGTTATTTTTTAACTATGGCATAAATTTTTTTGGTCTCTCTAGTCTTAATGTATTGATAGATTAAATCCTAAGAGCTTGTCAAAGGGTTTTTTTAATCAATAAAGAAAATTTAATTCAAAGGCTTGCCCGTGGTTTTCGAGGAAGTAAGGGAGTTTGGGTTGTTAGGTTTTTTTAAATTAAAAAAAAAAACCCCCAAAACCCAATTTATTAGAAAAAGAATGGGAAAAACATTTTGCATCGATGATCTTCCTTAAATTTTAAAATTATTTTGATTCCTTTGGCGGGGCTTTTTTCCCAATATAAAATTTCTTAACTTGTTTTAACTTTTTTTAAATTTCAAAAAACCCAAACCCCCCCCCCCCATTTTCCTTTTCCTTTTATTCTCTTTAAATGGGAAATTCTTTAAAACCCCTATGGTTCGCCCCTATCCCCACTATTTTTCAATATAAATTGTTTGGAGTAGGGTTTTTTTTGTTGGACTGACCCCATCACCCCCCCTCCGGGTTTGTAAGTATTTGAACGGGGACCCTTATTCCTCTCCCGGTTGCCCTAAAAACCCCTTAAAAGCTTTGGTGTTTTCCTGATTGCCCATCTTGAAAATGTGGGGCATGTCGGTGGGGATGATTGGGAGCAGCGAAAATTCCACAAGCCTTCCCCTTGTTGCTTTTTTTCCAAAGAGCAGTGTGCACAAGGGAGGTAAGTTAAAAAAATTTGATGCTCAAGGTTAACACATTTAATTTTTCCCTTCCTTGAAGACGTATCTTGCCTATCCCCCAAAATTGTTGCAAATTTGGGCAGCCATAATGGAGATCAATTTCCTAGCTTGCCAGGGGTTTTTTTTACTATGGCGCCCCCATTGCACCCATCCACCCATCTTCCTCTCCATCGGAAAGTGGGCTTTCATAGAAGTAGGGGTTGAAAAGTTGTTCAGATTTCCCTTGTTGTGGGCAGCTTGCAATAGTTGTTAAAACCTTCCCAATACTCATAAAGGGGTTTCTCGGTGCCCCTTTTTTTTAAACCAAAAATTTCTTTTTTTTTTTTTTTTTTACCAGCGGCTCTGGTTGGGGGGAAAAATTTTGTGCAAAAAGGCCCACCATATCATTCTTTTGTGGTTTTTGAACTGGAAGAAATTTAAAAAAACCCAACTTTAGCTTTTGTATTAAAAGAAAGGGAAAAAGCGGGGTAGTTTATTTGATCGTGGTTATTCCTTGGGGCCCGCATACTAGAACACACTATATGGAAACTCTTTCAAAGGGTTTTGAGGATTTTCATTCTCAGCCCATAAAAGGTGGGTGCAGATGTTTTAAACCCCAATTTAAAAACTCAAATTTCCCAACAGCTAGTTGGGATAGTGAATTCAAAGGGGTTGTTGATTCACATCGGTGCACCCAACCCCTTTAAAGGTTCTCTGGATTTCCCATGTGCCCTCTTTTTCGAATAAAGGGATGAATCGGGACAAGCCCAATTCTAAGTTCGGTCCGGGGGTTATCTAGCTTCTTGTGGGCACCCTCTTTAAGTTTTCTAATTCCGGATTAAAAGTTAGTTCCCCTTTCTGGAAAAAAGAGTCATACAAAAATAGAAAAAAATTTGACACCAACCAAACAACGGCCCCAAAAAATTGATGGGTGTGGGAACCAAAAAAAAAAAAAACCCCCCACCCCTAGATAATTATATGATTTGCTATAGTGGTGAGTGGGGTCGAATCCCGAGTTTGGTTTAACTTTTTTTCTATTCAAGGGAAAATAAAAAAAAAAAGGAAAAATGGGGGGGTTTTGTTTGTGAATAAAAATAAAGTAAAAAAAGGTAAAAAAATTCGGATTTAATAAAAGCCTAGTCAAAGGGAATCAAGATTTTTTTAATTTAGGAATTGATCATCGATGCAAATGTTTTTTTATTCTTGTTTAGAAAAAAGGGTTTAAGGTTTTAAAAACCCTTAACAACCAAATTCTCTCCTTATTTCCCTCGATAACCAGAAAAGGTGCTTTAAATTTAAATTTCTCTTATTGATTAAAAAACCCTAGGCAAGCGTTAGGTTTTAAATCATCAATAGTTTAAAAGATCTAGAGAGACCCCCAAATTTCATCCCAGAGATTAAAAGAAAAAACCTATTTAAACTTGATCAAAACCCCCCTTTAACATAAATTCGATCATTTTTTATAAAAAAACTTGTTTTTGGTCCAAAAGACTAGAAAAACCCAAACAATTAGGGGGATTTGACGTGCTATTTGACAATTTTTAATTTGGGCTTTTTTTGGTAGAAGGCCCCAAATTCTACCAATAAAACAAAGATAAAAATTGAAAAAACGTTCTGAAGATTTTATGAATACCGAAAGCAAAGAATAGAATAAAATACAAGTAATTAGCCCTCACAATTTTTGGAGAATTCACATCTTGACCCCTTTGGCTAAAAAAGTAGCTTAGAACTAATGTTCAAAACAAAACGAAAAATAAAAAAAAAACATAATGAACCGTTTTGGGGCTGCTCTGCCCCCTGTTTCCTTCTTGTCCCCAAGGGTTTGATTCCGTTTAAAAAATTTCAAAAAGTTTTCCTAACCCCTGGGGTTAGCTCTATTTTTTTTTTTAGATGGTTGAAATGTGATTTTTTTGTTCCCAAGAACGAAAATATTTTCCCTTTTTCCAAAGTAGATTTCGGGGAAGTGAAGTTTTGTCTCCCTTGCACCCCCCACCACAGGGCCCTTGGGTAAAAGCCGTGCCACTTGTGCATTTTCCCTTTCAAGTCTTAATCGCGCCCAGTGTGTACCACGGTTACACACACGGCCAGTTTTTTAAGCTTTGCCTTCATCTGTGAATAACCTACACTTTTTCTCCTTGGCAGTCTAGTTCCACCAGGCTCCAAAACTGGTCGCCCCCCACGGCTTCCCCAGGGCCCCGTGCCCAAAAGGGGTTTTTGTCTCTCTTGTTCAAAAACCAAATTTCCCCCTTTTCTTGCCCATTTGGGGGACGGTTTGCCCCTTGGTTTCCCTCAACGTGTTGTTCTATTTTGTACCCCGGCCGTATACTTCAACCGTGTGCCCTTCTGTTTTTTAAAAACCCAAGTACAGGGCCCGTGTACTTAATTTACACGCCATGTATTCCCCCCTGTGGTGAAATTTCCTTGTCTTTAAACCAAAGTTGTTGATGGCTTTTTCAAATTTTACTTAAATTTGGGGGTCCTTGACCCCAAATTTTAACCTGATTTATCCCCGAATGTAAAAATTAAATTTCCCCTTTTCCCTTATGATTTTATAAAATCAATAAAAATTTAACAAAATTTTATACTATAAAGATTGATTTTAAAAATTTGGCTCTTTCATTTTTATTAACCTTGTTTGTCTTTTTTTTTTTTTGTCTAACCCTAAAAATTTATTTTTGGGTTTTCCAACTCGTAAAAATTTTAAAAGTCCAAAATGACATAAATCTTTAAAGTCGGGGAAAAATAAAAAAAACATAGAATTAAAGGGAAGCGGTTTGGGGAGCCAGCGTAAGGGCCCGGGCTTTAGGAGTTTACACGGCCGTGCTTTTTGCGGTGTATTTTTTCTTTTGATATTTTGCCCAAAATTTCCCTGGCCATCCCTTTTAAAAACAGTGTAACGATGGGTATGTTTCTGGGGAGCCTCCAGACTCACTACACGCCCCCTTCTACTGTATTAGTTATGATTTGTACAAGAGTAAGGGCTTTCAGGGGTTCCCTAAACCCTTTCCCCCTTCATGGTTGCTCCAGCCCTTTTCGGCTTCGTGGACACCCTTTTTTTAAACCAGTTAAGTGCTTCCTTGAATCGTTTCGCTCGAGTTCTTGTGATCGGGCCAAGGGCAAATTCAAGGGTTTCCCATTCCATCTTCTGGCTTGGCTCCCATCTTTGGGTTCATCAATTAAAAAAATTTGTTGTGGGGCCCAATTCCCCTAAGAAAACACAATTTTAAAAAACTCAAGGGAAAAAATTAATCTTAAGTCAAGGTAAAAAAAGGATCCCTAAGGGGCAAATTCGTGAAACCCTAATTTACGATAAAGGAAAAACCCAAAAATTCAATTTTTGCAATTTTTGAAACCTCAATGTTTTTATTAAAAAACACCCTAACTTATATAATCCACCCAAAAAAATTTCCCCAAATTCAAAAAAAAAACCCCAAATTTAAAAAACTCCCTTTTTAAAAGTGGGTGAACGGGTTCCAAGGAAATTTTTCAATGAAAGATTCGAATTTTTCAATTGCAAAGTTCCCTTTAAAAAAACTCAAGAATTCAAAATTTCAATTAGAAGCAAAACTATCCAAAAAAATATTAATTCAACCCTTTGTATGACACATAGAGAAGAAATGAAATTTACATTAAAAAGAAAAAGATACAATCACAATTTCAAGGTGTTGCACTTGCCCTTTAAATTTTAACTTTGGATTGAAAATTTATAACCCGTCTAAAAGACAATTTTGGAAACCCCAATTTTAAAGTATGAAGAAGTTTTTGATATGCAAAAATTTAAACCTCCCCAAAACCCTTCTTAAGCCCAAATTTTTTTACTTGCTCTCCTTGGGTTAAAAAAATTTCTTAAAATTTTCAAGTTTGCCACTTTTTAAAGGGGGCTAACCCCAAATTTAAAATTACAAGGAAATAAAAGTATCCCAAAACCAAAATAAAACCAAAAATTTTTCATAAAAGAATAAAATATAAAAAGAAAAGGGGCTTCAAGATGTGGTCTTTATAGGGGTCCCCTCGAACCCAGCTCATTTGGGTTTAGGTCGGTCCATAGATAACCCCAAGTGAGTCTAAGGGAGTTTGTCCATTGCCCTTGAATATGATAAGTGTGCCCGTTGAAAAGAAAAAAACAAGAAAAATAGAAAAGAGGTTTTAAAATTTTTTAAATTTTAAATTTTAGGGGTCGATCTGCTCAAAATGGGCCCCCCATCGCCAAGATTTTAAAATTTTTTTTTTTTTTTGTTTTTTTTTTTCCCCAAAAGATAGGTCTTGTCGGATTTTTTTTCTTATAAAACTCCTCGGGCCCCGAAAAAATTTGTCCTAAATCGGTAGATCAAATTTCAATGGAGATTTGTTTTTTTTCTTGCAATTCCCTCTAAAGTAGGAACTCTGCAGAATCCAAAATCCGAAATTTCTAGGGTGGTGATTTTTTTCTTCCCCCCTTTTTTAGGTTTTTTCTATCTGAACACAAATAATGTCCATTTTTCCAATAAAAATTGCCCTTTATCAATGTTCCATGAAACTGTTTCCCCATTTTTTAATCTTTTGGGATGTTGGATTTTTCATGGGTTTTT
The DNA here is from genome assembly GCA_037954665.1 of Laguncularia racemosa. NCBI lineage: Eukaryota > Viridiplantae > Streptophyta > Magnoliopsida > Myrtales > Combretaceae > Laguncularia > Laguncularia racemosa. The sequence continues at coordinate 41,140 of JBBMOL010001099.1, forward strand.
TTAATGGTTGGCCCCAATGCTCATTACCCCCTTTTAAAACCCCTCAAGGTGAAATAAATTTCTCTTTTAAGGTCGGCTCTTTGGTGATCTGTCGTCTGACTAGATCAACAAAAACCTCTGAAGGTTGGCACCCTCGTTTTTAAAAAAATTTTTGCTTAAGGGTTTGGGCCCTGTCATAGAGCCTTTTTAACCCTTTTAAGGTTGGCCCTACTTGAGTCTGACGTTTGGTTCTCTGAAGGATTGATTTAGTGGCTATGATCCTCACGAAAAACCCGTGGGTGGGTTTTTTTATTTGTCTTTGATCTCCCGGACCTTTGAGGTGACAAGGGTTCAATACTATTCGTTTTCCTTTCCCTTTTTAAAAAATTTTAATTTTTTTTATGCCCATCATGGGGAATAAATCCTTTTTATCAAACCATGGTTACTAAGTAATTTTAGGGGGTGCCAAAGAGGAAGAATTCACATTCAAGTAAACATAGTTTGTACTATAATTTAAGGGTCCCTAGCCCTTTTGGGGTTTAAAAAAGCCCTCCTGTTTATTTAACCAATTTTAATTTTAGGGTTTGGGAAAGTAGGATTGTTTTAAGTTTCAACTTCGATACTAATAAGTAGCTACAACATTAGTACAACTACACCACAATAATAATTGCCCCCACAAATTTTTCCTTTTTACCTTAAAGAAATATGGCCCAAATTTTTCCCTTTTTCCCTCATTAATGGTTGAAAAGGGGTCAAGTCCCGATGTAAAATGGGTTGTTTGACAAAAAACAACCACTTGCCCTTTTTGCTTACTTAAATTTAACAACCTAATTCACTTCACCTCCACGACAAACCAAAACCCCTTTCACACCCATTGTGCTCACACTCAAACCCCAAAACAAGGGAAAAGGTTTTTTGGACTTCAAATAAGTTTTTGTGGTAATTGAAACCCCAAAAAATTAAATACTTTAAGTAGTTAAGAAAATTTAAATTAACTAAGAAGTGTTTTAAGTAATAAGTTCCCTTACTTTTTAATTTAATGTTTGTTTTTGAATTCAAATTTTTTACTTCAATTTTTCCCTTTTTTACCACGGTTTCCCCCCTACAATTGATATTGAGTGAAATACTTTCCACATAAAATCCACAATTCGGCAACAAATTCAAAAAAAAAATCCTTAAAGCAAATTTCCACAAATTTGGTTTAAAAATCAAATTTCAAATTCAAATGGAAACCCAAACATTTCCACTTAATAACTTCCTCAAACCCTTTAAAGGATGGGGTTTGGGAATTTTTAAACAAATTCCCCTTTTTTCCCCCCACAAAAGAATTCTGAAAAATTTTTACACTTCCACTTCCCTTTTTCACAACACAACACCCACACAAACACCCTTCCCCACATGGGGCACTTTTCCACTTTTTTACACAATTTAAACAACCGCAAATTACCCAAAAAAACCTTACATGCAAAAACAAAAATTTTCCAAAATTTATTTTCTTTTTTTCAAAAAATTTAAGGATTTAAACACGTTGCAAAATTTTTCACTTCAAAAAACAAATCCAATTCCCTAACTTTTCTAAGAAAGGGGCAAATTAAAAATTTTAAAAACAAACCATTTTACTAATTAAAAACCCCCACATTTGGTAAGAAGCAAATTTTTCCCAAAAAACCCCCCAAAAAAAACACTTAACCTTCACTCTTTTAAAGCTTGTTTTGAAAACAAATAACTTCCCTTTTTTACACAATAAAACAAAATTTGGGAAATTTTCAAAAATTTCTCCCCCCAAATTTCCCAATTTCAAACAATGTAAGAACCCCAATTCTCTTCCTACACAATTTCACTTGAAAAAAGCCCCATCTTTCCCCCTTCCTTAACGATGAAGTCCCCAAAATGGGAAACTTCAACAAGTACTTCAAAAATCCTCTTTAAAAATCACAAAATTTAACTTTAAATCAAAAAAATTTTTTCCACTTTAAACAACTACCAAAAAATAATTTCCCAAATTTTCCGCAATTTTGGGTTTTTTGTGAAAGAATTTTGAACCCTAAATTTCAAAAAAAATTTAAAATCACATTAAACCCCTTTTTCACAACCCAATCTTGATACCAAAAAAAAAAGAGGGCCTAATTTCCCTAAGGAAAAAACAATTAAAAAAACCCCAAAAAAAAGCAAATTAAAATCAAAGGGGAAAACCCCGGGTTTCCCCAAGGGGGCAAATTCACGTGAACCCTAATGAAGATACAAGGAAATCCAAATATTCAATGGGTGCAATTGTGAAACCTTTAATAAAATATCTTTAAAAACACCCCAATTTTTATAATCCACGAAATTTAAACCACAAATTTAAAAGAAAAACCCCCAATTTTAAGAACTCCTTTTTAAAAAGTGGAAAAAACACGTTTTCAAGGGGTTTTTAAAAGAAGAAATTTGAATTCAATTGCAAAGTTCCTTAAACAAACTCAAGAATTCAAAAACAATTTAAAGCAAACTATCCAAGAAAAAATCTCAGTTAAAAACCCCAGATTTGTAAAATAGAGGAAAAAGAAAAACACAACAAAAAAGAAAATTTATTTTTAAATCACCCAAATTTAAGGGATTGCATCGCCCAATTCAAAATTTAGGATTGAAAATTTATAAGGTATAAATGACAATTAGGAACCCCAATTCTCACGTGAAAAGAAGTGTTTGTCTGCAAAAAAAAGCCCCCTCAAACCCTCTCTTAAGCAAAATATTTATACTTTCTACCCCGGGTTAAAAGTGCTTTAAAAATTCAAGTTTGCCCCTTTTTTAAGGGTAGAGCCCTAAATGAAAATTTCAGGAAAAAAAAAGTATCCAAAACCAAAAAACAACCCAAATAGTTCATTAAAAAAATAAATTTTATAAAAAGAATGGGCTTCAAGATACCCGGGTTTTTTTAGGTTTCCCTGGTCCAACTTTGCTGGGTGAGGTCGGTCCATGGTAAACCCCAAGCTGATTTTGAGGGAGTTTGTCCATTGCCCTAAGGGAAAATGATAAGTGGCCCGTTGGAAAAAAACCCCACAATACATGAATATTAGAAAAGAGGTTAATATAGAAATAATTCCAGTCGATCTGCTCAAAATGGGCCCTCATTGTCAAGATTTGAAATCCTTTAGTTCTTCCCCCAATGATAGGTCTTGTCGGATTTTTATTCCTATCACTAGTTAGCAACTATTTATACTTGCTTAAACTAAGGTAGAAAATAACACAAAATTAAAAACTAAGCCACTTAAGTGGCTGGTTCCAAAAGCAATAGTTACAAGTATAAATGATCTTCAAGTGTCCACTTCTTCACTTCAATTGAACATATTGTGGACTGTTGGATATGATTCCAAGAATGTCCACAATTTGATCCTTAGTGCATGTTATTTGGCCATCCTATAAAAACTGATAAATGTAACTACTAAAATCCAAAGATAAAGCATTATTAGATAAAACATGGTAATATGTGGATGTCTAGGCTCAAGTATCCAATTTAGGTTTTCCCTACTGAAACCATAGGGTTGATTCCCACACACATACGCATAGAGAGATAGAAACATAGATACAAACACAAACATTTAATAAACTTAGACACACATACACACACACAAAGAGACATAAACAAATAGACACGGCATAGATACATAGTCAGAAACCTGGACACACAGAGATAGGCATGCAAATGTAGATACACACACTCACACACATGTAGAGACAAGGACACAAACAATGATAGAGATAGGCAAAGATATTGATGGGTGTCGAATCTAACAAAAATAAAACCTACTCCTAGACAATTATATGATTTGCATATAGTGGTGAGTAGGGTCGAATCCACAGGGATTGGTAAAGATATTTCTATTCAAAGAGACAATAAGAAAAAGGAAAATGGGGGGTTTTGTTTGTGAATCAAATAAAGTAAAACAAGGTAAGAAAAATCATATATTGGTAAAAACCTAGCCAAAGGAATCAAGATGGTTTAATTCTAGGAATTGTCATCGATGCAAATGTTCTCTATTCTTGTTCCCAGATAAATTGGTTATGGTTATTAACAAGCCTAAAAACCTATCTCCCCTTATTCCTCGATAACCTGGACAAGCGCTTTGAATTTTTTCTCTTATTATTAAACAACCCTTAGAAAGCGCTTAGGTTTTTAATTATCAATACCCTTTTAAATCTAAAAAGAGACTCCCAATTCATCCCAGTAGATTAAAAGAAAAACCTATTTAAAAAATATCACACACCTCCATAACATAAATTGGGACCATCTTTTTTAAAACCCAAACATGTTTTTTTTTTTCACTAAACTAAAAACAATCAAAAAAATTCCTTTTTTTAGTGCTATTTTACAAATATATTAATTTTTCTAATTGAGTAGAAGAGCTCAAATTCAAACCAATCAAGCATAATTTGACGAGTTTTTGCCCGCTTCTTTTCATGAACTTTTGCCTTTTTCGCCCTTATCGTTATAGTGAGTTATTGAGTCGGCAACATCCCGAGCTCATCACTCAAGTGCCCGGGTTTTGAGATACCCCTACGGACTTTTCCCTCACTCTAACATTAAGTTTGAATACTCTTAACTCAATTAGTTGAATCATTGGAGTAATGGTTTATGCTTGATTCTTTTTTTTTTTTTTCATTTAAGTGTTTTTGATGCTTTACAACAACTTCAAAGAGTATACAGTAGCATATATAACCTAGAAGTAAACTTGTTTTTTTTCACTTAAAGGGATCAAACTTACTCTTAGACTTCCAATTCTAAAGCTAAATACAAAGTAAATTGTTTCTTAAAGATTTCACTATTAATTTTAACCATGTATTCTAATCACAGAGTGGGTGAGAAAAGCATTTGAAAAAGTCAATTTCACATTTTTTTAGAGGCTTATTACAAATTTAGTACAATCTCTAGATTTCATGATAATTTTGAAAAAAATTTGGCTTAAAAATTGCTTAAGGACAACATTCAGAGTATAAGTTAGTTCTCTATTCTCTATATTTTATTATCCTCTCCCCACACTTTGCTTTGAACAGTGTCCTCACTGTTCCTAATTTAGCACAATTGAAGAGGAATTAACATCATAAAGGCATTTGAGAATAAGGGGAAAGGAAAATTGGTACTTCCCTGGTATTGAGTGCTCCCTTAAGCTCTAGAAAGTTTTCATTTTAATGATATGTATCCTTTTCTGCAGTGATCCAAAGAGTTTAAAACAAACTAAAAATCAAAAAAAAACTAAACTAAAACAAAACAAAACTAAAACAAACCAAAAACTAATGCAAAACAAAACTTTTTTTTTTTTTTTTTACATGGGTTGCCTCCCATGAAGCGCCTTTCTTTAACGTCTTTGGCTAGACGTTCCTGGCTAATATTCGGATAAGGATTTGGATTCCAGCCTTGGTGCCTGTGGGAATGGGTTTAAAAACACCGCAACAAAAACAGGAGATGGGTTAATGGGAATCCGTAACAAAAACAGAAGGGGATATCGTTAGGATGTTTCATGGCATCATAAATGTTAAATTTAAATTTCTTCACCATCAAATTCATAGTGTGGGTGCCATCATTTACATCGATTTTCGTTTTAGAAGTCTTAAGGAATGGTCGCCCTAATTAATTTTCAGTGATGAAGTATGAGAATCACTATCGTCCATGTCAAGCACATAAAATCAGCAGGAAAAACCAACCCATTGACTTGAACTAAAACATCCTCTAGAACTCCCCCAGGATAAACATTGGACCTATCAGCAAGTTGAACATAATCCCGTTTCCTTGAAAGGACCAACATTTAAAACGTTGATAAACAGACAATGGCATGACATTGATAGAAGCTCCTAGATCACCATGGCTTTAGCGATTCAAGATTACCTATTTTGCAAGGGATAGTAAACATACCTGGATCCTCACATTTAGGAGGGAGCTTCTTCTGAATAATGGCGGAAACCCTTTTCACTCCACTAATCTTTTCATTGCCTTTCAGCTTCCTTTTGTTAGTGCACAAGTCCTTGAGGAATCTAGCATAGCACGGTATTTGCTTTTAATTGCATCAAGTAAAGGATTTTTTACCTCGACTTTTCAAAACGTTCCAGAATCTCTTTTTTTCCTCTTCCTTCTTGGATTTCGCTAATCTGGAGGGGAACGGAGGTGGTATCAATGTGACCTTCAATGGCTCATTTAGAGACTTGCTAATCTGGTCGCCCTGCTGCTCAGAGTCGAAGTCTCTTTCTTGGTCTCCTTCCTCAAGATTAGACGGATGTCCTTTCTTATTTGATCCCTGCAATTCTGTTCACTTCTCAAGGTAATTGCATTAACGCTTGCTTCGGGTTTGTAATAGTTTGAGAAGGTAACTTACCTTGAGTTTCTAACCTGTTTTCGATGAAAGCAAGTTGGCTTACCCGATTCTCCAAGTTTTGAATGCTTTTGCTTTGTTTCCTCCTGAAATTGTTTGGTATTCACAGCTAGAGACTTAAAAAATACCTCAAGGGGCAAAAACCTGAAGTGGAAGGAGCTTGGGGTACGTGGTTTGATGGCTTTGGCTGGAATTTTTGGACATGTTGAGGGTTATTGCCATATCGGAAGTTAGGATGACCCTCCATCCAGGATTGTAAGTATTCGAATAGGGGTCATACTTCCTTTGCGGTTATCCTGGAAATCCGCCTACAGCATTGGCGGTTTTATGATGTCATCTTGCAATGTGGGGCACATGTCTGTCGGGTGATTAGGAGCAGCGCAAATTCCACTAGCCTTCATGCTACATTTTTCCAAGAAACTAGCTGCTGCACAGGGAGGTAAGATTAGAAATTTGATGTTCAAGGTTAGACACACTTACCTCATTTACCTTCCTTGAAGACGTATGTGCCTATTACCCAAATTGTTGTGAAAATTTGCGCCCTAATGGAGATCAATTCCCTAGCTTGCCAGGGGTTTTGTTTACTATGGCGCCTCCACTTGCAGCATCCATCATCTTTCTTTCCATCGGAAGTAGGGGCCTTCGTAGAGATATTGGATGAGGAGTTGTTCAGTATCCCATGTTGTGGGCAGCTTGCACACAATTGCTTGAACCTCTCCCAATACTCATGAAGAGTCTCGGTATCCCTTTGGTTTTATACCGCAAATTTCTCTTCTTATACCAGCGGCTCTGGATGCGGGGGAAAAATTTATCCAAGAAGAGTCTCACCATATCAGTCCATGTGGTTATAGAACCTGGAGGCAAATAAAACAACCAATCTTTTGCTTTAGTACTTAAGGAAAATGGAAAAGCGCGTTAGCTTGATTTGATCGTCGGTTATTCCTTGCGGCCTCATACTAGAACACACTATATGGAACTCTTTCAAATGCTTATGAGGATCTTCATTCTCAAGACCATGAAAAGGGGGGTAGCAAATGTATCAACCAGATTTCAACTCGAATTCCCACAGGCTAGTGATACGAACCACGCCAACTCGTGACGAAACCCAATACCAAAACGTTCGGAAATTCGTTGCCTAAGACGCCCAAACACCTAAAGTGGAAAACCGCGACCCGTTGTCTATAAGCGAGACAAGAACTTGGTATAAAAGTGAAAACGCCACAATCGGGATGGAAAAACCGATTGATAAGTCGGGATTTAACGCCATGGAAATTTAATCCGATAAGTTCGAATTAAAATTCTTGAAGAACAAGAGAGGTGCCCCTCAAAAGTGTTTTAAAGTTCAATGATGTCCCAATCTCTAATGTTCTAAACCCTAGGAGCTTTTATACTAGGGTTACAATTCATGTAAAAAACAAGTCCAAACGACGTAGTTTAGTTAAGTGACATAAAAACGCAAAAACAGAACAAGCTGGCCGACAGGGGATACACGGCTGTGTACACGCCCCTGTACTTTGGCCGTGTACTTGTTGTGCAACTTCTGGGACATACACGCCCGTGTACGTTGACTTTTATCTGTTTTATGCAACTTTGGCAACATACACGCCCGTGACTTTAGCCGTGTATCTTCTATGGATTTGTTTGGCTCCTTTCCGGCCGTGCCTTTTAACCGTTTTTTCAACCTGATGTTCTAGGCAATTTGAAAGTCCTACAGCCCGCCTTGAAAGACACGCCCCCTTAACCCGTGTTGGTGTGACTTGTATAAAAACAAGGGGCTTTCCCTTTGGGCGTTCCCAAACCAT